>JAINUG010001264.1:0-26567 GCA_029706075.1 Aldrovandia affinis | reverse complement strand
GGTTGTTCCCGGGCCTGGGACGGCCGGTTTCAGGTCGCCGGTCAGAGCGTATAACCATCCCAAAGCAGCTCCTTCAGCTATCCCGATCCAGAACCCATGGAGCTGGATCGGGCTCGACTTTCCCGTCAGAGAGCGGGCCCGCAGGTTGGCTACTAGATCCTGTCTTTACTGCGGGGAGTCTGGGCACTTCATTTCCGGCTGTCCGGTAAAAGCCAACACCCACTAGTTAAGAGAGGAGCACTAGTGGGTGTCATTCCGATCGAACGCTCCTCCAAACAACGGACCTGCCTGCCGGTTACCATCGAGTGGGAGGGTCAGAGGCGAGAGACCTCCGCGCTCATTGACTCGGGCGCTGAGGAGAGCTTCCTGGACGCTGGTGTGGCTAAGAGATGGGGGGTTCCGGTCTCCAGGCTTTCACGCCCTCTGGTGGCCAACTCACTGAACGGGCAAACTCTCGCCCACATAACGCATACCAGCTCTCCTTTAACGTTGCTCACCTCCGGCAATCATCAGGAGAGGATAAGGTTGTATATCATCGATTCTCCTCACTCACCTATTGTTCTTGGCCATCCCTGGTTGGTGAAGCATAATCCGTCATTGGAATGGAGCAGTCACAAGATTGTGGGTTGGAGCCCTCAATGTCTTTCTCAATGCCTGCAGCAAGCCCATACGTCTGTTCCGAGTCCCCTGTTTTCTGTTCCGAGTCCCCTGATTTCCGAGAAAGAACCTGACCTGTCTGTCTTCCCTTCTGAGTACCTGGACCTCAAGGAGGTCTTCTCCAAGTCCCGAGCCACCTGCCTGCCTCCCCCCGTCCCTATGATTGCGCCATCGAACTCCTGTCTGGCGCTACCCCTCTCTAGGGGCGCCTGTTTTCCTTGTCCCGTCCCGAGACTGAGGCTATGAATGCCTACCTACAGGAGTCATTGACCGCTGGCATCATTCGGCCATCTTCATCACCCGCTGGAGCGGGTTCTTCTTCGTGGGTAAGAAGGACGGTTCTCTTCGTCCCTGCATTGACTACGGTCTCTCAATGACATTACTGTCAAGAATCGCTACCCTCTCCCCCTCATGGCATCAGCATTCGAACAACTTCAAGGGGCCACTGTCTTCACGAAGCTGGACCTGCGCAACGCCTACCACCTGGTGCGCATTCGTGAGGGGGATGAGTGGAAGACTGCGTTCAATACTCCTACAGGTCACTGGGAGTACCTCGTTATGCCGTTTGGGTTAACCAATGCCCCTGCCGTTTTCCAGGCATTGATCAACGATGTTCTCAGGGATTTCATTAACCAGTTTGTGTTCGTCTACCTGGATGACATCCTTATCTTCTCTAAGGATATGGACGAACATGTCACTCAGGTCCGCAAAGTTCTCCAGCGCCTCCTCGAGAACAGGCTCTATGTGAAGCCTGAGAAATGTGTGGTGGATTTTTTGAGAAGATAGGACAGTAGGGGGTAGGAAACAGGACTTGTGACTCAGACGCCAATTCCCAGGTGAAGCATTGTATTATTATATTCCTGTATAATGCAATGGGACCACATCGCCGTGGAATGTGTGTACTCTCTGTTGTGAGCCGTTCTGGATGAAAGCGCCTGCTGAAGGGTATGAGGTCATTGTTAGTCTTAACGTTGGCCCCTCATTCTGCCTCTGTGATTCTAAGGGGGGGGTTGTTTGGGGCTGGGAGTTGTATGGCCGGCTAACTGCAGATAACCGCCAGCATGATGTTTTAGTATCACACAAACATAAATAGTGTCTGTAGATAAGGTAAAGTGACACGTTGAGGCCGTAAAACACGAGCAGGCGGCACAGATCACAGGCCTTAAATACAATGAACACAGAGAGGAGACCAAATGTAAATCTGAGTTGGAGATCCACGGACCCATTAGTACAGTCGTAAATTATTCCTGTCTAACAAAATATGTGCGCGGAAAGGAGTCGGACACCAGACTTGAAGTTGGACGGTGCCCCACTCATGATTTAATCAATCAGAACTCCCACATCATCAGGCAGGACTGCCAGAGCCTTAGAGCCTGGGCCCCTGTCATTTGAATTTATGGGCTCCGGCCAAGCGCTGCTCTTAAGCAGAGAGGGACAGAGCTAAATTCCACCACACTTTAAATGTTTAACTTTGTAATAGAGATCCTGTATATACATATATTGCCAGCATTTGGGCTGCATAACAAGCATATTAAAATTATAGATCACTGGCATTAGGCCATTGAATAAAGTATGGGGCAAAAATGTATTCCTGTATTAATAAAGCTGTTATTAAGTTAAACAATTTAAGCAAAGGCATAATACACAGTTGGGGCAGCTCAAGGTTGGTTATATTTGTTTAGGGCCGTGTATGCCAGCCCAAGGCTGGTCATTTCTGCCTAAGTCTGTGTATGTTTGCTCAAGATTTGGCTATGTCTGTTTATCCTTTTATTAATCTGTTAAATGGGGAAAGAATGAAAAAGGCGAAGTTGAAGGGGCCTCAGAAGGATGGGCCTCTACGAAGTCAGGGGGAGGGGTTGAGCCAGGGGGGCGTGGTGGCCAACCTCCAAGGAGGAATTGAGGAGATTAAAAATGTGTGCACGGAAGAGGGGGGCAACTGTTTTTGCGCAAATTCAGCCAGGTTGTTGTATCTAACTTGTGTTATATGCAATAAACCGTATTTACCTCAGACTCTGACGATTGTGCTGTTTTGGGGCAGCGTTCGAATTCTACAACATTAATGGCGAGCCAGCCAGGAGAGGCACGAGACACGGAGATCTGGGCGGGACTGCTGCTGTCGATGCAACCTGGCCATAGGGGACAAGGTAAGCAGAGCCTATTTCACAAATCTGCTAGATTGGTTGCATTTGGGAGCAGTGGGTCCGCTCGGGCTGCGTTGCGGAAGGTCTCTCTCTCCAAAGAACCTAAATTAAAGGACGTACGGAGTCTGAGGTAATTTTATGTTTTGTGTGTTTGAATGAATTGAGGTGTATGCGAGTATGAGAGGGCATGTCACAAAGTCGCCTCTGCAGAGGAACTGGTGACACTGACTAGCGTCATTGGTAAAAGCATAAGGTCCACGTCTAGAGCGCTTGCCTGTGTGCGCAAGCGACCAGGCGCTTCTAACATCGTTGTCGACAGCATTTGGCCAAAGTCCAGGGCGGACAACAACCAAAGTCCAGGACGCGCTAAACATTGCCTGGACGGGTTCAAGAATTGTTGCCAACATTTGGCCAAAGTCCAGGACGGACGGCTGTCCAGGATGGACTAGACAGGTCGCTCAGGACGGGTTCAAGCATTGTTGTCGACAACATTTGGCCAAAGTCCAGGACGGACACACTTGGCCAAAGTCCAGGACGGACTAGAACTCAGGACGGGTTCAAGCATCGTTGTCGACAACACTTGGCCTAAGTCCAGGACGGACAACACTTGGTCAAAGTCCAGGACGGACTAAAACCAAGCGCTTGCCTGTGTGTGCAAGCGGTGCCTGGCGTTGGCCGGCAACAGATGATTGGGCTCAAAGTGAGTTACGACCAAGCGCTTGCCAGTGTGCAAATGACGGGGGCTGTTAAATGTAATTACGGCTCGCTGCTAAAAGTTAATTGTAGTGCGCAGATTGCCCCGTGCCACTAACGGTGACTTGTGGCCGCTAGTCAGGTTTGAGGGAGTTGTGAAGTTGGAATGAATTTGCAAACTGCTATATATGTGATGAAACTGTTGTATGTGTTTTGTGCAATCATACGTGAGCTGTATGTGCTGTTTGTGCTTTGCGTACGCCGTTAGTGTCTGTGAGTCTTTTGTGGTTTGGGACGTCTCTTTATGTTGTATGTTGAATCGGCCGAATTATTACCAATATTGCCTGCTGATATGAGCTGGGGTTTGGATGTGTGGTGTGTGCGCTGCAGTGATATTTTGCAGAGTTACGCAGGTGTTAGATTACAGCCGGTATAAAGTTGTGGTAAACTTTGCAATAAGCTTGTCAAGATTCCGGTCTATTAGGATAAGGACTGTGAATAAATGAGCCCCAGGAAATAGTCAAATGAGCCCGTAAATAAGAGAGTAAAAGTTAATGTTTATTAACCGCATAGGAAATCCCGAGCGATAAAAATAAAGTATAAAACACATATTGTATTTGCCTTAGACATTAAATCAAGGGGACTTAGTTACGACAAGCATTTACAATCAACTTTATGCAGGCTGTGAAATTAATTGTGGATATTTGGGTATTCGTGTTGTGGTGCTTTCTAGAATACAAGGTATACAGCGAGTTAAGTGTGTTGTTTCGCAAAAGTGCGGAGAAGGTTGATGCATTATTGTTGGGAAACACTTAATAGTTGGATAGGTTGTATTAACGGGAATATTCAATGTATGCAGCGTGGAGGCATTGTCTATTTGCGCTGTGATAAGCCATTGCTTTGGGAAGCCTCAGATAGAGGGGGATTTCCTAGGTCTAGCTAGCGGGTTTGATTTATCTTCTTGCGTTGACAAGCTAACGGGCAGTGAAGAAACTTGGGAAAATCGGAGCTCCGTTTGTTAACGGAGTCAAAGGAATATTGGAGGTTACTAAAGCAGCACTTGCACGTTTTGAAACTTTGGCACTTCGCGCAGTGTATTAGACCCAGGGGAGATAATAAGAAGTGACAAACTTTAGTGGTTTTAGAGCTGTCGGCATGCGCAGCTCTTAGACTACTGTTAGCGCAGAAGGGGTTTTGGGGTTTCAGCGATTCGCAGGTGAATGCTTTACATCTGGCTTATTAGTAACCTGCGTGATTCTGTTGATGTTCCTGACCCGCCCTTTTGCGTTTATTAAGTTTCCCTTTGCGATTCGTAATCTCTTAATAGTTGGAGTAGGTTTATCGAATTTCACTTTATCTTTATTTTCCCCAATTTTAGTGTACTTTCGGTGTTTATTAATAATTGTGTGTGGTTTATCATTGATTTATTGGGTAAAGTGTTTTAGTTTTATGTTTCCACGTAGGGCATTTTCTTATTTTAATTTGATTGTTTCACGTGTTTAGCTTCAGTTTCCCTTTTAGTGTGTTTTCGTATGTTTTGGATTATAGCCTTTCTCTGTTTTAGCAGCGATAGTATGGTTTAGCTTTGGGATTGTCTGTTGAGCGCATTTATCGGTATTCGTATTTATACGCTTTTCGTTGTTCCTTGTTCCGGTTTTGTTTTTTCATTTAAACACGTTTCCTAGGTTTCGTTTGTGGATTTCCATTTACACCCGCCTTCCTAAATTTCGGGTTATATTTAGATTTTGGTGGAGGCGCAAATCATTGTTCACGCCTTTGGGTGTCTTTATTTGGATTTATTTTCGATTTCTTGTTTTCATCCATATACAGCGCCCTGGTTTCTATTAAGAACTTCCCTTTCTGAATTGTTGGGTTTAGGTCATGTTTCCATCCCAACTCGCTTCTCCAAATTGTTTAAACTTCTTCCCAGGACAGGAGCTGGGTTTGGTATATGTTATCTTGTAGCCGATAGGGGTTGGTTTGGTTGTTCAGGCAAACGAAGTGACCTCCCTACCTGACCGGCTCTTGTTTCAAGGATAGCCAAGTAAGTGCCAATAAAGCTTGAACATATTAGTAGAGTTGTGACGTAAGCCAAGATAAAGAAAAGATAGAAACAGGTAAGACACAGGTCCCGGTGATATTAGCCGAACCGCCTGCCCCAAGCCCGGCTGCACTGACTTCAATGGGTGCAGCAATGTCCCAGATGCAGCAACCCCAAGTATTGACGCCTGTGGCGGCAATGCCTACCTCACTGCCCCAAGTAACTACCCTAGACTCACAAGTTCCACCCGTGCAGGTACATGTTACCCAGTCTGCGGGGGGCTACCAGCCCCAATGGGAAGAGGGGCAAGGAGAGGAAGGGGGAGCCGACGGGGAGCGCCCCGAACAGGGGGCGGGAGAGGGGCACAGGGTGGAAAGGACGTGTGTTGGGGATGTAATCAAACTGGGCATTTTAGAAGGGATTGCCTAACAAACCCATGGAAAGAACCATGGATAGGGCCAGCAACAAATGGCCAGAACTAGGGATGCCCAGGGAAGCCAGAGGGGGAAACAATATTACCAATGATTTCAATAGAATCACAACAAGAACCCACCCTACAAGTGATCATTAACCAACAAGAGCATCAATTCATGGTAGACACAGGTGCGACCTACTCATGTCTTGGGAAAGCAGGGTCAGGCCTCCCCCTCTCTAATTCCTCAGTCAAAACTATTGGCTTCTCTGGGAAACCACAGATAATTCCCCTGACACAGCCTGTCCCTATGCGAATTGCAGGTAGAACTATAACTGCACCACTGTTATACTCAGCCCACACTCCAGTCAATCTCCTAGGTAGAGACGTTTTATGCCCGCTGGAAGCCAATATTGTCTGCACACAGGATGGCATTTATGTGGACTTCCTAGTAAGTTACAAAGTACGGTAATGCCTTTACAAGCTCAACCTAGTGCTCTACAGCCTGTAGTGTATTGGTTGTGCTTGACTCCTCAAGAATCCATGTTACAAGAACAATGGAGACAGTGGGAACCGTGGGCGCGAACCCAGTTTAAGGCAATTACTGAACTGCGACTACCTTTACACTGTACCCTCATGTACGATGAATTACAATCGCATGAGGATTATAAGGCATGCTGGGAGGACTCCATTAACAAACGCTCTTATTCAGTTGTAAGCCAAGATATTTACATCGGTCCGCAAGGAGCAGCTGCAGTAGTAGTACTGCCGCCGTCCCCACACCACTGGTTCCAGGTCCCGAGATCTACCCCTCATGTAACGTTATTAGTAGCGGACGCCTGCATATTTCTCCCAATAGACAGCTCATTAGGAGCGCGGAGTGAGCGCATGAAGGGGGGTCAGGCGGAGTGGAGTGGAGAAGTCCGAGCAAATAACAGAGCAGGAATAAGAGTGGGTCTTGGTATTACCAGTTAAGGTGTTTTCAAATTCAAGTTTCGGTAGTTTGTCGGTTTTATTCATACACCATCTAAGTGTTACTCTTTGTGCTAGTTTATCTGAGCCCTTTCAATTCCTAATTTTCAGGTTAATTTAAAATATATTTTCCTTCCCCAACTCGCTCCCCCGGTATAGCTAATACGCTGTCCAGTGTAGTAGTGAACCAGTGTAGAGCGTCAGTTAAGACAACGTATACTGAAGATAAAGGAAGGAAGTATATACTAAGTTAAGAAAATAAACAATGATTAGTTAAAATAATTATGTTCAAAGTGGAATACTATTCTCCCGGCGCTGAATTTTGATTGCGGTTTGAAAACTTTTTTCGCATGTTGTAAATAAACAGTGAACGAATTATTATTCAATCCGTAGTATCACACAGGCAACAGACTCATAAAATGTTATAAATGGGATGGAATAACTAAGCAAAATTTCGGTTTACAACTGTGATGCTGTTAGATAAGAACAACAAGTGTCATCTCGTCGCAACTATTTTCAGCCCGAATGGAAATGGAGGGTGAGCGTATTTGGAACATGTGTGTGACGAAACTGCGTGTTTGGACACTGCAGTTAGGATCTCAGTTATTGGAAAATGGTGAATCGTCATCTGAGACCAATCAGGTATTAAAGAAGTGGGAAACAGATTATAGTAATTTGTATGCATGTAGTAGTCTCCCTCTATTTGATGGTCACTTCTTAGATGAGATCGGTAAATTAAAAAATGTGATCTTGAAAATGGGATGAGTAATACATCATATCCCCACCATATGCTGAATAGTGACACTCACAATCACACTAGAGGAGGTGCAGCGGGTAGTAGATAGAGCTAAACTAAATAAAGCTGTGGGTTTTGAGGACCCCCTAATGAGGTCCGTAAAACTCAAACTAATATGTTGAATATTTTACATTGTTTATGTCAAACGTGCTTTTATAATGGCATTATTCCATCTGTGTGGAATAAATCTATAATCAAAGCAAAACCCCAGTTTAAAAATAATTTTAGGATCGACTGGTTTCCTACTCCATTTGGGGTGAAGCAGGGAGATGTTCCCCGACTTTATTTGCTTTTATAGACTTAGGCAAGAAAATCAAACAGGCTTTTGGGGATTAGTAACCTAGTTTATAAATTGTATTCAGGTGTCCTTAAAGATGAGACTTGCAGGGGAATAATTACCTAGAAGTCATGGAATGTTGGTGGATGAGCAGAATGGTGTGTAGGAAAAATATGCAGGCAGTTGACATATTGGATGACAGTCCACACCTAGCAGAGGGGATTAGTGCAACAGGCGGAGACAAAGTTCCGAGGGCACGTTAAAGACGCTGTGAACAGGCAAGGCTGGTGAAAACGTCTGATCAAATGAGTTTCTGCCGTGGTACCCATCAATAGAAGTGGGATAGGGATCAGTCAACCTAGGTTCCTAACTGGGTGGTTAAAACGCAAAGTTTCTATACCCATACGGGGATAGGGATCAGACCGTCGGTCCTGATTAGATGCAGGATTAGAGGACTAGGATCGCTATCGACTGGGTCACCGGCCGGTCGGATCGCAGATGGCATTAAGACCATGAGAGATGGCCGCCGCGTCGGCTCAATGTACAGTCAGGCCACTATAAGCTGAAACCGAATGCGTTAGTAAGCGAGTAGTGCTTTCTGTGATCACAGTTTTTTGAAAAGAAAATTGGGAAGCAGAGGGCTGACAGCCTTCGCTCCATTTCGGGGGAGAAGGAACTCAGAGAAAGGGATCCAGCCTGGAGCTTTGCCTTTATGATTAATGACTTAAAGAGAGAGAAAAAGGGTTCAGGCTCAAACAATAGCGAATCTAGGTATATTGATTGACAATGTGAACTTAAGTATTCTGTTGTACGCTCATGACATTGTGTTGATTGCCGAGAAAGGGTTTAATCGCAAAACATGCTGAATCTCATGAGTTTATGGTGTAGTAAATGGAGATTTGTTGTTAATAGTGAAAAACACAGGTTATACATTTTAGAAAGCAATACGAACAGCAGAGCAGTGATACTCACCTCTTCAAAGCGTGAGTTATGGCGTGTCATGGTGAAGGAGGGGGAGTTAAACCCGCTCGTGGAGGCTGACAGAAACCCCCGCGAGCAGAGAGCTAAGTGTATTGTCAGATAAGGTCAGTCCTTTGGGAATGGGCTTCGTGATTTACCCAAAGTATAGCAACACGGAAGGAGTTAATTCAGGGGCAATGGGCGAAATTCCTAAAGCCAACAGTCATCTCAGGGAAGAGAGGGTTTATTATTATTACTAGCTAAATACTCTGATGTTCTTCATGCAGAGTGTTAGACCGCTCGCCTAGGGTCGAAACAATAATAAAACCTCCAAACTTAAGATCACAGTCTCGCTTTCCTTGAATAGCAGGAGTTTAAACACCATTTTTGTGTTAAATTGATGGGATGATAGCATTTGCCAGATGGACCGCAGCAATTCCAATGGTCCAGTGCACGGTTGACCATAATAGGTGGTTAGGGAAGCCCTCTCCTTCTATTCTCGTAGGAGGATTGGAAGCCCCACATTGGAAGCTGCGGAGTCTGTGGTGGATGACACCATCCTGACCTGAGATAAAGGGTGAGACTGTTTTCTGGACAATTAACGTAGGTAAGCAAAACACCAGTGCAGAATAGTCCCGCTCATGGGACTGTTTTCTAGTGCAAAAGTGGCAGAGGAGGAAGTTTAGGAGGAATTGGGCGGAGTAACTGTATGTGACACTTACCGCTCGTGGGTAAGTGTTTGATTACAAATCTAGGGTTGGGAACTTTGAAGGGAGTAGGAGTCAATACCATAAGAATGGTCAAATCAGTGTAAAGCAGTGCAACATTAATAAAGGTACAACACAAGGCAAGATGATAGTGGGGGACATGATTGAAAAGGTCAATGGAAACTGAATGTGACTATGAGCAAAACTCTCATGGGAATTAAGGGAAACGAATTGACTGGGAAACTAGAAAGTGAAAGGTTGAGGGCGACAGCCTGGGTAAAAAGGAAAAGGAAAGGTGTTTTAATTTATTTTTGTCCATTTGAGCAACAGGATGAGCAACAAAGGAAGCAAGACGTCGTGTCGCCCTGATCCGCTGACCAGGCCGGGGAAGGTGAGGTATAAGAAATGGGATTAAGGGTCGTGAATCAAGAGCCCTTACGACCCCATAGGGGTAGGGAAGGTCAGGCAAACTACTTTGGAATGCATGCTGTGAAGTAAGGTTCGGTGCCAGGCTATCAGAGATTGGCCGCAGCTGCATTCACTTATCAAAAAGCCTCCACTTTGACGATGGGACAATCAGTAATACTATATACGTCCCATCAATTACATGCAGTACGAATGCATGGTGGTTGCCCTATTTAACAAGGATGGTGGCGGCTCAAACGCTGAGGAGAGGGTGAAACCTGAGTAACATATAAGAACAGGAAGACCCTTTGCGCCGATTGGGCACCTCCCACCACCTGATGCATGATAGATTATGTGGAGAGGATTGAACGAATCCAAAGTAAGAAGTGACATGCTAGTGGTGGTGGATAGGCTTAGTCGGTGGGTAGAGGCGACACCTACAAGCAGCGCAGATGCAGGACAACAGAGACGACAGGGGACAGAGCAGGATGAGGTAAAGGTAAGTTATCTAGACACCCCTATGAATGTTCCACCAGAACATAAGGCAAGGAGTGCGCCCACTATCAATGCTATATCAATATTTTCTCCTTGGATTCAAGTCATAAGAGATGCAGAGTGGATAAACTATTTATGGTACAATCAACAGAAATTTATTAACCACACAACATTATCATTACAAGGAATAAAGGAACAGTTACAGGGTGGAGGATATAAGAACCGAACACGTTAAAATACATTAGGAGAAATAGCGAAGTGGGTGGGGTTGGTTAAATATATTTTGGAAAGTAACGTTGGGAAAACATAGGAGAGAGTATAGGATTGGTAACAGTGATGTTGTTGTTTGCCTCATGCTGCCTAAATTCCCATGATCCAATCCTTAATAAAAAGATAATAGGAAATACAAGCGAGCAGTTTCTGGTTACAGTGGGCCCAATAGAGGACGTGGGGGATGCAGACGCTGAGGTGAAGCGGGTCACGCCTGCTGCCCCGGAATGGAGTGAACCAATGGACGTGTCGTCGCACGGCGAAGGGGGTGGGGTGTTTCACTGTACATGTCATCCAAATAGGACCCAACAGTATCGAGACAGGAGAGGAAACCCGTGAATGCCAGAGGGGACCCACTCAATTGCCCGTTGGGGAACCCCTCTGCGAGTACGGTGTGAGAGGAGGCGCTGGTCGGGAGTGCTGGAACTACCATCCCCTTGCCAGCAAACTGGGGGAGGATCCCCGGTTCCGGGCCGGCTACGTGGGTGACAGCCCGGATGGAGGAGACGGCGCCAACGGGACGAGGGGCAGTGATCCGATACGTTGTACATCATGCGGGCTGAGGCGACCTCTCCTCAGGAATGACCCTCTACGGTGTGCAGAACACCTGGGTCGATGAAAACATTTACACTGAATACATACGCAAAATGAACTGAAGCGGACTGAACACGCACAGGAGCCTGATGCTCCCTCACCTATGGCAGCTAGATTAACACACACACATAGTTATCTCACACCCATGCTGCCAGAGAAAATCATGAACTGCAACGAGTGAATGCAAGGCCACCTCTCCTCTGTCCATGGCTCCAAGGGTTTCGACGCAGGACCATGAAAGAAGAGAAGACATTACCCTGCTTAGCAATTATATGTAACCCCATATAACTAAACCCTGGCTGGTTTTATTATCCCTGTAACCATGTATGAGGTTTAAATGTATAATGTTTAAAAACGAACATGTAATCAGGTTAGACCGAGCTCAGCTTGCATTGAGCATCGTTGTGAATTTATGGCCACGATTTACCCTGTAAGTGTTATGCAGGCGGCCTGAGCGATAAAGGAAGACTCCTACCACCATAACGACAGGTGGTATCAGTGTGGAGGGGGGCCACACGATGCATGAACAACAAGGGTACTCGCATGCCCTGGCAACGTTCTGCAGCAAAGCTTGAGTCTGACTAAGTCGTGCGGGCGCAGCCTGAGTAACGGCTGCTGGGCTAATCGGTTTACTAGTGGCGCAAGAGAAGCAACAGAGTGGCCACTAGGGAATCTGTTGAGTTATTTACTCATCAACGAGCCGATGTGAGCTGATCAGGTTTATTCTATTTTGTTGGCATGATATGTATGACTGTGACTTGTAAGTCACAGAGGGGGAATGGTGGATTTTTGAGAAGATAGGACAGTAGGGGGTAGGAAACAGGACTTGTGACTCAGATGCCAATTCCCAGGTGAAGCATTGTATTATTATGTTCCTGTATAATGCAATGGGACCACATCGCCGTGGAATGTGTGTACTCTCTGTTGTGAGCCGTTCTGGATGGAAGCGCCTGCTGAAGGGTATGAGGTCATTGTTAGTCTTAACGTTGGCCCCACATTTTGCCTCTGTGATTCTAGGGGGGTTGTTTGGGGCTGGGGTTGTATGGCCGGCTAACTGCAGATAACCGCCAGCATGATGTTTTAGTATCACACAAACATAAATAGTGTCTGTAGATAAGGTAAAGTGACACGTTGAGGCCGTAAAACACGAGCAGGCGGCACAGATCACAGGCCTTAAATACAATGAACACAGAGAGGAGACCAAATGTAAATCTGAGTTGGAGATCCACGGACCCATTAGTACAGTCGTAAATTATTCCTGTCTAACAAAATATGTGCGCGGAAAAGGAGTCGGACACCAGACTTGAAGTTGGACTGTGCCCCACTCATGATTTAATCAATCAGAACTCCCACATCATCAGGCAGGACTGCCAGAGCCTTAGAGCCTGGGCCCCTGTCATTTGAATTTATGGGCTCCGGCCAAGCGCTGCTCTTAAGCAGAGAGGGACAGAGCTAAATTCCACCACACTTTAAATGTTTAACTTTGTAATAGAGATCCTGTATATACATATATTGCCAGCATTTGGGCTGCATAACAAGCATATTAAAATTATAGATCACTGGCATTAGGCCATTGAATAAAGTATGGGGCAAAAATGTATTCCTGTATTAATAAAGCTGTTATTAAGTTAAACAATTTAAGCAAAGGCATAATACACAGTTGGGGCAGCTCAAGGTTGGTTATATTTGTTTAGGGCCGTGTATGCCAGCCCAAGGCTGGTCATTTCTGCCTAAGTCTGTGTATGTTTGCTCAAGATTTGGCTATGTCTGTTTATCCTTTTATTAATCTGTTAAATGGGGAAAGAATGAAAAAGGCGAAGTTGAAGGGGCCTCAGAAGGATGGGCCTCTACGAAGTCAGGGGAGGGGTTGAGCCAGGGGGCGTGGTGGCCAACCTCCAAGGAGGAACTGAGGAGATTAAAAATGTGTGCACGTAAGAGGGGGCAACTGTTTTTGCGCAAATTCAGCCAGGTTGTTGTATCTAACTTGTGTTATATGCAATAAACCGTTTTACCTCAGACTCTGACGATTGTGCTGTTTTGGGGCAGCGTTCCAATTCTACAACAAAAGAAATTACAGTACCATTGCTGCTCCACTCACCGCCCTCACTTCCATTAAGATCCGTTTTCACTGGAACCCTCAAGCAGAAACCGCTTTCCGGTTACTCAAACAACGCTTCACATCCGACCCTATTCTCATCCATCCTGATCCCACCGCCCAGTTTATCGTCGAGGTCGACGCCTCAACATTGGGGCAGGAGCCATCCTTTCCCAACGCTCTGCTGAGGATAAAAAGGTTCATCCCTGCGCCTTCTATTCCCATCGTCTCAGTCCCTACGGAGCAGAACTACGACATTGGCAATAGGGAGCTGCTCGCGGTCAAGCTCGCTCTGGAGGAGTGGAGGCACTGGCTGGAGGGGGCTGAAGTTCCTTTTCTGGTCTGGACGGACCATAAGAACTTGGAGTATCTACAGACTGCCAAGAGACTTAATTCTCGCCAGGCTCGGTGGTCTCTCTTCTTTTCGAGATTCAATTTTGTCCTTTCTTATCGACCGGGATCCAAGAATACTAAACCTGATGCTCTGTCTCGTCGATTCGAACCCATTTCCAAAGTTTCCGTTCCTGACACCATCTTGCCACAACAGTGCTCGATCAACAACGTTCAACTTCGCATTGAGGCTACGGTGCGTTCCGCCTTGGAGGCGAGGCCGGTCCCAGTTGCTGTCCCTCTAACCGCCTCTTCGTGCCTAGTTCTGTCCGATCCCAGGTGCTTCAGTGGGGTCACTCCTCTCGCCTATCATGTCATCCGGGCATAAACAGAACACTGACTTTTATCCAGAGACGTTTTTGGTGGCCTGCCATGGTCCAAGATGTTAGGAGGTTTATTTCTGCCTGCTCTGTCTGTGCCCAGAATAAGGTTTCCCATCAGCATCCCTCTGGTTTGTTACAGCCCCTACCCATCCCTCACCGCCCTTGGTCTCACATAGCGCTTGACTTCATTACCGGTTTACCCCCCTCCAACA
Organism: Aldrovandia affinis; assembly: GCA_029706075.1. Lineage (NCBI taxonomy): Eukaryota > Metazoa > Chordata > Actinopteri > Notacanthiformes > Halosauridae > Aldrovandia > Aldrovandia affinis. The sequence continues at coordinate 12,127 of JAINUG010001264.1, read as the reverse complement.
GCAACACCACCATTATGACTGTAGTCGATCGATTTTCTAAGTCTGTACATTTTATTCCCTTACCTAAACTTCCCTCCGCCAAAGAAACAGCCACACTCATTATCCAACACGTTTTTCGTTTACATGGCATCCCCAATAATATTGTTTCCGACAGAGTCCCCAGTTTATCGCCAAGTTTTGGAAGGCTTTTTGTTTTCTTGTTGGTTCATCTGTCAGTCTTTCCTCCGGTTTCCATCCCCAATCTAATGGCCAGACAGAGCGGGCTAATCAGGTCATTGAGACTGTTCTACGCTGCCTATGCTCTCGAAATCCCTCCTCATGGAGCCAACAACTTCCCTGGGCAGAGTATGCCATCAACTCCCAAACCTCCTCCTCATCTCATTTGTCCCCTTTTGAATGTTCCCTGGGTTACCAACCACCTTTGTTTCCCAGCCAGGAGGAGGAGGTGGGAGTCCCCTCTGCTCAGTGCTTCACCCGCCGTTGTCGCCGCACCTGGAACCTCACACGCCGCAACCTTCTCCGAGCCAGTGCCCGTATGAAGGAGACTGCGGACAAGAGACGCTCAAGGCCCCCGTTACCACGTTGGGCAGCGGGTCTGGTTGTCCACCAGAGACATTCCCCTCAAGGTCGACCATCGTAAACTCGCCCCCCGATTTATTGGTCCCTTCCCCATTTCCAAAATTATCAGTCCCACTGCTGTTGTGTTGAAATTACCCCATACTATGCGTCGTATTCATCCCACCTTTCATGTTTCCCGCCTCAAACCCCTTGTAACCCACCCTTTGTGTCCCGCCCCTGAGCCACCCCCACCCCCCCGTCTTATTGATGGTGGAGATGCCTACACGGTCCGCAAATTGTTGGACGTTCGTCGTCGGGGCCGTGGTCTTCAATACCTTGTGGATTGGGAGGGCTACGGTCCCGAGGAAAGAAGTTGGGTCCCATCCCGGTTCATCTTGGACAAGACTCTTATCCGAGACTTTCAAGTTACTAGGCCTGTCTGAATTTCTGTCCAGTGTTTTGACCCGTGCCTGTCTGACATCCTGCTCTGTGTTTTGCCCCTTGCCTGTCTGAGATCCTGCTCCGTGTTTTGCCCCTTGCCTGTCTGAGATCCTGCTCTGTGTTTTGCCCCTTGCCTGTCTGAGATCCTGCTCTGTGTTTTGCCCCTTGCCTGTCTGAGATCCTGCTCCTTGTTTTGCCCCTTGCCTGTCTGAGATCCTGCTCCTTGTTTTGCCCTTGCCTGTCTGAGTTCCTGCTCTGTGTTTTGACCCTTGTCGGCCTGGCTTTCCCTGCTTCTTGTTTGTTCATCTGTTTTTTGTGTCCCTCCTGTTTAAACGCCAAGAGGCGTTTCTTAGGGGTCCTGTTATATTCTGAGTATCTGTTCTGTTGTTTTTGTACTTTGTTTATCTTTCTTCGAGTCATGTTTCGTTCACGTCTGTTATCCCCGTCTGTTATTGTTCCTGATCCACTCCTTGTCTTGTCATTCACTTCGGGAGTTTACATTTCGGGATTTCAATCTTCGCTTATTTTCTCGTTTCCTCCTTCCTACTTTCTTGATCGCACTTTGTATATATTAGTTAGGTGTGTACAGTACTAACTAACTAATCTACTAACGTTAGGGATTTAGATTAGGTTACTAACACTACTAATCACTAATTATCTCACGCTTCAAACTTTCGTTCATTCTCTCTCTTTATCCTATCCCTGATTAGCTTTTCACTTTCCCTTTTCATACGCACGCACTTTCTCTCTTTGCGTTCCTCCCCTTCTAGCTATGCACGTGTCTGCCTGATCTCCCAGGTCGTTTATTGTAGATTTGTTTGTATGTTTCCCAGTCCGTGTCTTTCGTTTCCCCTCGTAATTAGATTACGATTCCCATTGTTTTCACCTGTGTTTCCTAACTCTCTCTCCTCCCAGTCACACCTGTTTCCCATTGTGTTCCCTGTGTCTGCCTGTATATATGTTCAGTGTTTTCATCCTTCCGTGTCAGTACGTTGATTCTTATTCCCTGAGCCTACTTTTCCGAAGCCAGTGTATACAGATTTTTCCGAGACTACCCTTCTGATTACGACCCCGAGTTTGCCTAGCGATTTTGTTTGTTTGCCTTTCTGCCTTCCTGTTCAACGACCTTTTGCCTGCCTGTTATCGACTTCTCTTTGCCTCGCGTTTTTGTACCTCCGATTCTCTGATTCCTGGTTGTGATCCCTGCCTTCCAATAAACTACTCTTCTGCCTATATCCCTGATCTGCGTCTGGGTCCTTACCACGGTCGTCACAGTGTCGCTTCTGAAGCTTGCTCGAATGGGGACTGGGGGCAGAGATGATTAGAACTGGTTATGTGTATAATCCATATATCTGTATAATTAAGTCTATGGTAAAATGAGCACTTAAATCATGTATCAGCACTGGTGTTTGACACAACGTCTGTAATCTGTTGAACTATATGAGGTATTGAAACTAGGTAAAAATGTAGTCTTACACTCACATACACTGGAAACTGTAATGATGTAAAATCTCACGCAAAGCAATCACAGAATATGTCACAGAATATATTGAGTTATTTTGTATCCCTGTAAAATGTTCAGCTGGCTTAACATGTAATAACATGTAATAAACGATTATTTTTAAGGTGAATAGCTTAGCCAAACCACCATTGTTTAAGGGTGAGATAAGAGAGTTGGCAAAACCACTATGGTTTAATGATCAGCTGGGTGGAGACATAGGAACCACTATGATTTAACGATGAGGATAGCCATTTAAGGGAATCTACCATTGTTTCCGGATGACTAATGTTGAGTCAGCACAAATGTAAACCAATTGGAGCTAGCCAGGGGAATAAGCCAATTAAATGTAACTGTTGAGAAAGTATAAAAGATGTTGCAAGCCACAAAGACATTGGAGCGACTTGCAAGATGTTCTCGGCTTTGTGTATTCATTAAGAATAAAAGTCTGATACTCTGAAGACCTTCTGCCTCAGGCTCTTCTCTGAATTACTGAATAATTGAACAAAAGGGACTATTTTAAAGGACTCTGAAAATCGGGAAAGACCCTGACTTTCCACAACATAACTTGGCGCCCAACGTGGGGCTCGACAAAGGTCCAGCCACCCAGGACATCTGGGATTGGCTCCCTGACGTTCCCTGACAAAGGTAGGGAGACACGGACACACCCTAGGCTGGCCAGCCAACAGTAAAGAACAAGGTGAGAAATGTAAGATTCTCTCTTAAAATACCCTTGTTGTAATAAGACTGTAAAAAGAGGCTGTTGTCTAAACTCTCCCAGCCTTTGTTGGAGGTGTTGGAGGGGACCTTTCGAGTCAAGAACCCAAAGTAGAGATAATAAAGAGGACGGCATAAGATCGGAAGGGTCACTGTGTGATTGAAAGCGCTGTGTATGTGTGTCAGGCTTGGAAATGAACCTAGTAAAATAGGTGTGATTTCAGGTTCTCTGAGAAAAAGGCCTGGTATATCTAAGATCTGCAGATCTGGTTTTCTGACGAAGCATGGAGGTAAGGAAAAAGGATCGAGGGGTCCGGTGAAGGACAGTGATGGGAGGGATAACAATAAAGGGTGCGGGAGTCAGGGGTGCAGGTTTATGCACTGGCGCAGGTTTATGCGCTGGGCGTAGGTTAATACGCTGAGGGTAAGTCGACGCCCTGTGGTGCAGGTTTATGCACTGTATTTATTGAGTGTAGGTTTATACACTTGGGTGCAGGTTTATGCATTGTATTTATTGAGTGTAGGTTTATACACTTGGGTGCAGGTTTATGCACTGTATTTATTGAGTGTAGGTTTATACACTTGGGTGCAGGCTTATGCACGGTAAATGAATAATGAGGAGTGGAGTACATGGGGTAAGGTGTTTACAGATACTCTACCAGGGGACACCAGATATTTTGTGCATTACACTACAGCAGGAAAAAAGACAATATTTGAATGCTCAAAGAGTGAGTGGCAGTTTGAGTGGCAGAGGTGGCACGAAGGCGAACAAGCATTTGAATTGGATGTTGCTGAGGTGAGACCCGGACTTAGAATAATAGAAAGAGATACTGTAATTAAGTATGCCAAAAAGACAGTAGAGGTAATTAAATACGAAGAAAAGTTGTAGAAGAGCAAGGGATATTATGGCATCTCCTGTCGCAGAATTAGGGAAACAATATCCTGATTATGGGAAGGAGATAGAGGGAATATCAAAAAAATGGTCTGAGAGGACAAAAAAGAATGCTGTTAAATGGTCAAGAGAAGGAACTTTTGATTTAACAGTTTGCAAGGAAATGGACAGGGAAAATAAAAAGCATGTGGACAAAAGGAGGGAATAAGTCCGATAAAAGAATAAGGAAGAAAGTAGAGATACAGACACTAAATAAATGTAAGAAAGAAGGAGATAAAAGAGTGAGACAGGAAGCCAAAGAGAAAGAGGCAGCTGAGCTCCTCCGGTCTAGGCCATGTGAAAAAGTTGTTAATCCACCACCATATGCCCCTCCTTAACCAGGAACAGAAGGAACACAGACAGGAGACAGGGACATCTATCCAACCCTGCCGGAGCCAGAGATGTCCACATGCCCGGTGATAAGTGGGATAATAGATTTTTCAGGCACATTAGAACAGCGTGAGGATCAGGATGCAATGGATCAGGAAAAGGAGCGGGTGAGGCAGAAAAGGGAGGAACTCCAGGAAGAATCTGAGGAATGTAAAAGACAGACAGAGATAGTGAGAGAAGAGACAGAGGTGTTACGTCTGGCAATTGCAGAAAAGGAGAACCAAAATAAAGAAAACCTGTATCAAGGGAATAGAAAGAGAGCGGGGAAAGGCAGAGGAGAAAAAGAGAGAGGCGGCTAGGGACCAAGAAGAACCCCCTACAGGTAATGGTATAAGAGGTAAGGTGAAGGAATTAACCCAGAAGTTTGATACCCGGGTCCGGGAGGAGGATGAAGCCTCGCCTGTGGGCCCATCCTTCAGTCGGCACCGAGGAGAAAGGGAGAGTGAGGGAAGTGAAGAAGGCAGTGAGTTAGACTCAGACTCATAAAAGCCACAAGAAGGGTGGGAGGAACCAATAGAGAGAGAAGCCCCTCGGAGGTCTACTAGGGAGAGAAGAAAGCTAAGCCGGTATGGGGAAAGTCGGCAGACATGGAGGCAGTTCCCAATAAGATTAAGGAACAATCAACGAGATTATATTCCTTGGTCTGCCCAGGACCTTCAAACTCTCATTAAATCTCTCCCTGATATACAGGAAGGAGCGGGCTGCTGGATACGGGTGCTGGAGGAGGAAATGCGGGCAAGCGGTTGGCGCTGGGCGGCGTGAAGGAAGGCCATGACAGAGGGCGAATCGCCTTCTGCCTATGTTGAAACACAGCTGCGAAAGTGGAGAATGACAATGGACAGAGGCGTTGAGGGGATCCAACAATCACGGTGCTGTTCAGGCAGACCATTTGCACTGGAATGCCTGCTGCAGTAAAAGACCGCTTGAAAGAAGTGGTGGGGCTGCTTACCATGCCACACAGACAGTTTGTGGACAATGTAGTGCATGCAGTGAACAGACACCGTAAAGAGAAAAATAAAGCAGGGGATCAGGTAAAGGACCTGCAAAAGAAACTTTGCAACTGCAGTTGGAAGAGCTGGCAGGAAAGGCCAAAGAAATGAAAGCAAAAGAAACAGAAAAGAAAAAGACACAAAAAGATGAGCCCTATGATGGCACACTTTATGTGGGAACCAGACATTGACATTGTCCCTGTGGCCGAACCGAGAGGTGCTCCGAGCGGACCCCAGCCCACGGTCGTCTATAACTTCTCTGGTGCCCCTCCTTCAGCAGGCCCGCCAGGTAATATGAACCGGGGGACAGGGACGAGGAGAGGGCAGGGGAGAGGACCAGGGAACCAATACCAAGGTAATCAATGGGGGAACCAGAGGCAGAATAATCAGTGGGCAGGGCAGAATCAGGGAGGACAGGGACAGGCATACAATCAGGCTGGCCCCAATCTGAGTCAACAAGGACCCCCGACATGTTGGGGGTGTGGACAGGTAGGGCACATAAAAAGAAATTGCCCGCAGGGCCTACACCCACAAATGCAATCTTCGCAGATCCCAAACGGGGCATGGGTCCCAGTGCCTCCACAGGGACCAGTAAATTATGGTGGGGCTCCATAGGGGTCCCCAGAGAACCCAGGCAGAGTATGGCAGCATGTACTCATAACTAATGGACCAGAACAAGAGCCTGTAATAAATGTTATAATAGAAGGAAAAGTGGTCCCCATGATGATAGATACAGGCGCGACAGTAACATGTATTATAAAAGAGTACGCTACTCACGTGCCTTTGTCGGGAGAATATATTAGAACAGTAGGGTTCTCGGGTAGGACATTATTAAATCCACCAACAACACCAGTAATAATTAAAATAGGAACAAAAGAAACAACATTGCCATTAGTGGTATGTAAAAACTCACCAGTTAATTTGTTAGGGAGAGATGCCATTTTGGCTCTAGGACTAAACTTAAATTGTGAGGCAGAGGGAATAGATCTCACAGGAATGTATAGCCTGCGAAAAGAAATCACCAGCCAGGCCAATGTGTATTGGTTAGGGGATATTGAAGAGCAGGTTACTGATCAAGTGTGGGATGTGTGGGAAGGTACATAGAAGCACAAATACCTAAGGCCACAAGACCAGAATATGAATTACATAGTACAATGATTTTTGATCCCACTCAGAAAAAAGATGGGCCTCAGAAGCAGGCTCAGAGCAGTATATTCAGTCCGCAGCAATCCTAGTTGGTGGTGAGGGGGCAGCAGTGGTGGTGGAAAAAACGGTCTGGGTAAAAAAGGGCGGCGGCCTCCCGCGTGGTCCAGTGGTTACAACGTCCGGCTGCCCACGGAGACCGGGTTCAATTCCCACGTCTCGCCAAGTGTCGGCTTTGGCAGGAGTGCCACCAGGGGGCGGCGATTGGCTGTCCGCCCCAGGGAGGAGGGAAGCCGACGTGGCGTTCGCTGCGTATAAGAGTGGCCCTGTAAGTACCCGGGGGTTCGGTCGGCGGCTGGGCGGTGACGTCTCGGAAGAGGCTCTCGTCACTACCGGTCGCAGGACTACGGCAGCGAACTCACATTACTAGGGGGATTGACGTAAAAATAGCGGGTCTAATTGGCTACCAAATTGGGAGAAAATGGGATAAAATCAGAAACAAATAAAAATAAAAATAAATAAAAGGCGGCGCCTCATCTCAACGTTGAGAATAAATCCCGACTACAAAGCCCAAGATTTGGGTCCTATGGTGCAGAAAGCTGAGAAAATGAAGTTTATTCAGACAGATAATCCACTAATTTGGAGAACAGAAAATCAGACACTGATTAAGATCATGATAGGTGTAAACCTGAGGGAAAGCCTAAACGGGTTAGGATTCCCAAGGACAGCTTTGAACAGGAAGGAGAGGAAGAATTAGAAAGTAAGCTGAATCAGGTGCCAGAACAATTATGGACCAAACATAGTGAGGATGTTGGTAGGGTGGTATCAGCAAACCCAGTTGAGATCTGGTGGAAGCCAGGTTGCAAGGGTCCCTTTAGACCACAGTATCCTCTGAAGTAGGAAGCAATAGAAGGGATCCGGGGTACAATAAATGCGTTATTAGAGGCAGGGGTACTGAGAAAACAAAAGCTCATGCAACACAGCTTTGTTACCTGTAAAGAAGGCGGATGGAAGCGATGGAGGTTAGTGCATGACTTACGGGCAGTAAATGAAGTGGTACAGGATCAATTGGCAGAAGTGCGAAACCCCCATACTTTGTTGACTAATATACAACATGCAAATATACAACAGCAAAATGGTTTACAGTGGTAGATCTGTGTTCTGCTTTCTTTAATGTGCCGCTAGCAGTCCAGAGTCAGGAACTGTTTGCATTTACATTTGAGGGCAGCAATATACATACACTAGGATACCACAAGGTTTTAAGCATTCTCCTCATGTGTTTAATCAGGTGTTAAGAGATGACTTAAGAGGATTGGAGCTCGGTAGTGTGGTGATTCAGTATGTGGATGATTTGCTGTTGTGTGCAGACACTAGAGAGGAGTGCGAAGCAGACAGCCTGAAACTGCTGCATAAACTAGCTAAGGGGTTCACAAAGTGGCCAGGAAAAATTGCAGTTATGTAAATCAGAGGTGGAGTACTTAGGAAGGACAATAAAATTCAGGAGTAAAGGAGTATCGGGAAACAAGTCGAGGCAATAGTGAAGATGCCAAACCCAGGAACAGTAGGCCAGATGATGACATTTTTGGGAATTACGGGGTTTAGTGCAGATTGGATAGAGAGCTATGCAGAGAAAATGCATGCACTAAGGAAAGTAATGAAGGAGGCAGGGCAGGAAAAATGGACACATAAAATAAAGTGCAGGCGGCACGGTGGTGCAGTGGATAGCGCTGTCGCCTCACAGCAAGAAGGTCTCGGGTTCGAATCCAGGCCGGGGCCTTTCTGTGCAGAGTTTGCATGTTCTCCCGTGTCCGCGTGGGTTTCCTCCGGGTACTCGGTTTCTTCCCACAGTCCAAAGACATGCATGTTAGGCTAATTGGAGAGTCTAAATTGCCCGTAGGTATGAGTGTGTGAGTGAATGGTGTGTGTGCCCTGCGATGGATTGGCGACCTGTCAGGGTGTATTCCTGCCTCTCGCCCGGAACGCATGCTGGGATAGGCTCCAGCCCCCCGCGACCCTGACCAGGAATAAGCGGCTTAGATAATGGATGGATGGATGGAAAATAAAGTGCGATATTGAAGCAGATACTGCATTCGAAACCATAAAAGGAGCTAGCACAAGCTCCTGCATTGACATTGCCTAACTATGAACAACCATTTGATTTGTATGTATCAACTAGGGAAGGCTTTGCAACAGCTGTGCTTATGCAGGAAACATGCAAAGGAAGGAAAAAAGCAAGCAATGGCTTACTACTATAGTACAAAACTAGATGATGTAGCAATGGGCTACCCGCCCTGTTATCAAGATTTGGCAGGGCTGTGGTGGGCTTATGAGAAGGCATCATCTCTAACAATGGGATATCAATACGGATATACACACACCACAAAGTAGTGGAGATGATAGACCAAGGCAAATTTGTGCTGACCCCGGCACGAATACACAATTACCAAATGTTGACAACTATTTTAAGGTGTGACACAGTGAATCCAGTAGAATATATTCCTTTGCCACATGCAGGGATGCCGCATGAGTGTGTACCCGAGAGTAAGGAGTTTATAAAGTTAAGGCAGGATTTACAAGCGGTGCCATTGGATGAGGAAGGCAAGAGGGTGCTGTTTGTAGATGGGTCATGTTGTATGAACTATGAGGGAAATCATGCCGGCTATGCCATCGTAGAAAAAATAGTTGGGCAGTATTAGAAGCGCAGAAATGCCCACAGCCTTGTTCAGCTCAGCTAGCAGAATTGAAGGCATTGACACAAGCCTGTGAAATAGTGGCAGGACAGGCAGCAGATATATATACTGATTCAACATACGCATGGAGTATGTCATCTGTTTGGTGCAGTATGGAAGAACCGTGGGTTTCAAAAAAGCAATGGAGATGAGATACAGCATAAAAAACAGATATTGGATCTGATATTGGCTATGCTGAAACCAGAACAATTGGCTATTATTAAATGTCAAGCACATAAAAAGGGCAATGATTTTGTGGTTACAGGAAACAACAGAGCAGATGAAGCAGCAAAGCAAGCCTCAGGGTGTAAGGCAACAGTAATCACTCCAGTGAATTCAGCAGAAGCAATGATCCATTCACAGCCCACTTTGGAGGATGTGAAGGATATGCAGCAATAAGCCATAGCAGCTGAAAAAGCTGAATGGCAAAGGAGGGGTGCAAGAGAGGGGGAAGATGGGTTGTGGCGTAATGTACAAGGATTGCTTGTTGTACCCACCACCTTACTAACCCTACTAATAAGTGAAGCACATGGTGTGGACCACTGCGTGCGTGGTCAAGTCATGAGAACAATAAAAAAGGAAGGGTTTTGGTCTCCGTATCTGCAGTGGACTATCAACTGAGCCTGTGTGAGATATGTGCACAAAATAACATCAGGAAAGGTTTCACTACACCCATAGGAACATACCTCTTCCAGAAGGGCCTTTTAAGCATTTAATGATGGATTATGTTGACATGATCAAGAAAGTAAGGGAGTAAGAAGGTACATGCTGGTGGTCATTGATTGATTTAGCAGATGGGTGGGAAGCTGTCCGTCCAGGGACCAAGGGCGGGGACAGCAGTAAAGTTTTTAGTAAATTAGGTCATACCCAGATTTGGCATCCCAGTGACAATAAGTTTAGATAATGGGTCAGCGTTTATAGGACATGTCCTGAGGCAAGTAATGCAGGCTTTAAGGGTCAAACAGAAGTTTGGTTGTGTATACCACCCACAATCACAGGGGATGGTGGAAAGAGTAAATGGAACTTTGAAGGCCAAAATTAACCCTCTGAGGTCCGTGCTAAAGCTTTGAGATGGTTTGTAATTTTGGCATGGTCTGATATTTATCTCAATTTCATCAACTTAACACACACTTACTCCAAAGTGTTTGATATTTTTATTTGAAGGACAATCACAGCTACATTTGTATGCCATCAATAGTTTGGTCAGTATCATATGCAGCTTGTAAATAGATCTACAAACACACAAGTTAAAAATAGTACATTTTTCTGCTGTCACAAAAAGTTGTGAAAGCACACACTAAACTTTAGTGACGAATTGTTTTGCCAATGTGCGTTTGTTCATCAGGTCTTGGTTATGTAAGGGTGTGAAAACAGTTTAGCACATCTGAGATCTAAATAGCTAAAAACCTGTTTTATCAGAACTGGTCACATTTATTTCAGGCTGTGGGAGGGCTAAATGCTAAATACCTGAATATTCATTATTCATTGTCCACACCTCTAGAGTTGTCAGATGGGACATCTCTCTTTCTCAAAGGAGATTCAGTGGTCCCAATTGGGGGAAAGAGAGTTGGTGATAGTTAAACCCCGTGGCTCAAAGCCACTTAAAACTAAACCTACTCCCACCAGCCCAAAACATTACAGAACTAGTAATAGTAATGGTGATTATCACTTGTGCTATAGGGTAAAGAATCCTGCCGACAGGGGAAGAGTAGTGGGGCTCTTAATATCACTGACCGCAGGAAACGATGGTGGCCTCTTGGCTTGCATTGTTATTGGAGGAGACCAGCTCCCTGCATGGAAAAGTAGAGCCAAGCAGGAGGAGATGCAATACAGGAAGATGCTGCAGTATTATCAAGATGGGCACTTACTAAATCAAACAGATGGTTGAAATGGGCGAATTACACAGCCAGAATGCAGACCCCAGAACCATGTGTAATGTGTACAAAGCACAGCCAATTTATCTACTGGTCCCTCATCCCTACAGCTATTTGACCTGCAATACAACAAAATCACCTAAATGCCCTATAAAGTGTCTAGAGAAACTTGGCTCTAGTTATGGTCATTATCAGAACATGAGTACGCGCAATGTAACTTATCTCGTACTAGGTGATCCGCTGATTAGACTAGATCACTTGCAGTTATTGAATCTAACCTATTGCATTACATTACATTATAGGCATTTGGCAGATGCTCTTATCCAGAGCTTGACGACAACAAAGTGTTAACGTAGTCAAGAACAGTTTAGCTGAAAGCCACACCTAATTGGGAAGTACAATTCCTGGAGTGCTAGGAGCAGCCACATAGTTAAACTAGGACCCTGTAGGTAATCTGTAGCCACAATTCAGAGGTAGCAGTAAAGCACTCAATGCAGGAAATAATGCTAAGCCTAATACAATACATAAACAAGTAGACCAGTCTTAAACTAAGTGACTATATCCCTAAATTAACAAAACCGGACTGCAGGGAGAGGTGCACCCTGAGTGAGTCTTCCAGTCGGCGCTTGAAGGTGGCCAGGGTCTCAGCTGTTCTGACTTCCACCGGAAGGTCATTCCACCATCGTGGAGCCAGAACCGACAGGAAGCGTGACCGGGAAGCGCAGGTGCGGAGGAGGGGGGAGGTGGTAGGCGTCCTGAGGTAGCAGAAGCGGAGAGGTCTGGCAGGTGTGTAGGGTTTGAAGATCTTGGTGGTATGTTGGGGCTGATCCCATGACTGCCTGGTATGCTAGGACCAA
>JAINUG010001263.1:0-26578 GCA_029706075.1 Aldrovandia affinis | reverse complement strand
CTGTGAAAACTGAAGTGACTGTAACCCTGGATTTAGTGGAAAGAAAATATTCCACTACAAAATGCATGTGTTAAATTAGTTTATTGAGAAATTCTCTGTGTTGAAGCTCAAAAGAGAAAGGTGGAATGGGTTGAGGGAAGGATGCCAGAAGCAGCTGCCATGCCAGGGTGGCAATACCTGCATTCTTTATACCTGTAGAGAACTGGATTAACAGGTGGAGGTAAGTGTGTACGTGGTTAAGAGGAAATGCATCTTCAGTGTCTGAATTTACAAACTCCAGGAAGATTTCTAATACTGAGCATAAGGCAGGCTGTAACTGAGACAGAATGGCGGCCAGATTTCCTTGCCTGGAAGAGGAGCTCTCCTGTCCTGTGTGCACTAAAATCTTCACGGATCCTGTTGTCTTGAAGTGCAGCCACAGCTTCTGTAAAGCCTGTCTGCAGAAGTGGTGGGGACAGAAGGTATCTTGGAAGTGCCCGGTTTGCATGGAAATGTCTTCCTTGAAGGACTCTCTCCCTAACCTGTCTCTGAGGAATACCTGTGAGGCGTTCTTAAAGGAGACAAGTCTGAGAGCTACAGCAGGATCTGAAGAGCTCTGCAGTCTGCACAGTGAGAAACTCAAACTCTTCTGTTTGGAGGATCAAATACCCATCTGTGTTATCTGCCACACTTCAGAAAAACATGAAAAGCACAAAGTGCGACCAGTTCAAGAGGCTGCCAGTACGTACAAGGTAATTCTCTACCAGAATTCAGAGTTTTAAAATCAAATTATATGTTTTTAATCTGTATCAGATTGTCTTTGTTTTTTATCATTTTCAGCTGTAAATCCTTAGGGATCAATCAAATGTTTTAAAAATTAAGCTTTGCAGCGTTAGCTACTGAGGCTTATCTTAGTTTATCAGAGTTTAACTTGCATGATGATCAAGTGTTTGTTTCATAAATATAATTCATTCTTAATAGGTTGCAATGAATGGTTTAAGTCAGCAAAATATATCAACATGTTTTATAATTATTTTAAATAAGAAAACTCTTGAATATTTACCAGTGGATTTATATTGTGAATTGCGGTAATCTTCCATGATCTACAACCTCATACAGTATCATTTGCACCCTGGTTACGTTTTTAAATCCTCACCAGTTTCCTCCCTTTTGCTAAACAGATTCTTCAAATTCACGGGGTAAAGGTGCATGATTCTGGTGTCGAATGAAAGATATCACTTCTAGGATAATGGAGAAAGTCAGAATCAATCCGTTATTTTGTCAAAATGCTTTAATTTATAGGACATATTAAACATTAAAGCATTCTGACAAATATAAAAAATGACATCCCTCTGTCTTTTCACTAATTCTTTGACCTTTCTATAAAGGTGAGAATCCAAGATTTCAGAATTTATTTATTTACTTTTAAAGGTGAAAATTGTGAGATTGTCTGTAAATGGTCTCTAAAGAATATTAGTGCTGTAATGTTCTGCAGTCGTGCCTTTGTACCTGCCATGTTCTGTCATACAGGAAGTACAATGAGGTGTGTCTCAGCGACCATGTTGTTTTTTTCCAATGCTCACCTGTCGTGTCCAACAATTACCACCAGTTGGGTGCACAACGTTGACTAACCAGTAATGCTGTTCAGTCTTGATACCACAAACTGTAGAATGTTTGGAAAGAGAAGTTGCGGTTTGTGAGATTGGTTTCCGCTAAAAATCCTGCAATCTGATTTACTGACGCGCCACCAGAGAATGTTCTGTGTTTGGCTCTGCGTGTAGGTGGGGCTCCAATTGGACACACTATCTTTATTCGTTTGAACGAGTAACTGTGCATTGTTTTCTTATCAAAGCACCTTCATTTATGAGCAGAGTCCTACCAGGTGCAGAGGTCAGTAAGGCCAATAAGGGGCGCTGTAGATTCCTCATTTCTCTAAGGAACACAGACCCCGGCAGTGAGTCTTAATCAGAGACACAAGCTGGGACCTGAGTCTCCATTCTGGCTCCCCTCTGTCTGAGCAGGGGCTCTTGTGCTGTCTGTGCAGGCAGTGAAGTTTACTGTCGGTCTGTTTCCTCAGTAAAGTGTGGCCTCATTTCATTCCAGGACAAACTCAGGACTGCACTGGCACCACTGCAGAAGAAGCTGAAAGCCTTTAATGAAGTGAAACTAATCTGTGTTCAAACAGCAGAGCACATCAAGGTACTGAACTGATGCCTTTAAATCACAGTATTGAAAATGCAGCATTGGATTGTGCTGAAATGATGGTGAATAATGTTTATTCCAGAGCCAGGCCCAAAACACAGAGAGGCAGATAATGATGGAGTTTGAGAAACTTCAGCAGTTCCTAAAAGATGAAGAGGCAGTCAGGATATTTGCACTGAGGGAGGAAGAGGAGCAGAAGAGTCAGATGATGAAGGAGAAGATTGAGAAGATGACAGAAGAGATGTCCTCCCTTTCAGAACAAATCAGAGCCATAGAACAGGAGCTGGGAGCTGAAGACGTCCCATTCCTACAGGTAAGACCTGTTCACTCTGGCTGTAGGAATCTCTATAAACAGGCATCATTGTTAACACACATTCATTGTTCTTTAATCTATATATCCATATTTGAAAATATCAAATGTCAAAATCAAATCAAGTTTATTTGTATAGCGCTTTTCACAATAGAATTGTCACAAAACGCTTAACAGAGGGGGAACCCAGGCCTAGACCCCCCCAAAAGCAACCCTAAAGGCAACAGTGGCAAGGAAAAACTCCCTTGGTAGGTAGAAACCTTGGAAGGAACCAGACTAAAAAGGGGGGGAGCCCATCCTCTTCTGGCCGGCACAGGGTATGTCCAAAAAAGACCATGTCATGGTCAGTCCAAGGTGGCTCAGGGCTGAAAGACTTTGTCCCTCCTGAGTTAGGTAGTCAGCAGGGGGGGGCAAACCACGCGGAGAGGGTCCAGATCCAGGAACTGGGGTTGGCGTGGGGGTGAGGGTTGATGGGGGCAGCTCACACTTCTCGCAGGATCTAGGGCTCCCCCGAGTCAGAGGCCGAGGCAGAGAAGAGAACATGTAGTCAGAAAAAAAAAGCAGTGCTATAGCCAGTAGCATTATGTAAGAGCAGGGGAGCACAAGCATAGGAAATATACTGATAGCCCCAACAGGTGTAAGCTATGGCAGCATACCTATTAGGAGAGGGACAGAGAAAACACGCAGCCATGAGAGTTCCAAACCATCCACACCTGATCAAGGATAACCAGCATAACAGTGGTGGTAACACATTGAGGAGGTGACAGTATGGAAAGTTTCTCACTCAATAAGACACTAGGGCACGGCCTTCTCCATCTCTCCACCTAGACTATGTTTGGCAGTAGGCTAGGCTGAAAAGATATGTTTTTAATCTACACTTAAAAATTGAAACTGTGTCCGAATCCCTAACATGCCTTGGTAAGCCGTTCCACAACAGAGGAGCTCTAAAAGAGAAGGCTCTACCACCAGCTGTGCTTTTCAAAATTCTAGGGAGTAATAGATGGCCGGCTTCTTGTGAACGAAGCAGTCGTGTCGGCTTATAGAGGGCAATCATTTCGGCCAGATATAAAGGTGCAAGTCCGTTTACTGCTTTAAAAGTTAGCAACAGTACTATATAATCAGCCCGATATTTAATAGGAAGCCAATGTAGTGATGCTAACACAGGAGTAATGTGCTCATACTTTTTGGATCTAGTCAAAATACGTGCTGCTGTATTCTGTACTAGTTGAAGACTCTTTAGAGAGCTACTAGAGGAGCCGGATAATAAGGCATTACAATAGTCTAGCCTCGATGCGACAAAAGCATGCATCAAGGTTTTAGCATCCTCTAATGACAGAATGTGCCGAATTTTAGCTATGTTTCTTAGGTGAAAGAAAGCTACTCTGGAAGTGTTTTTAATATAACTGTCAAATGTAAGGTCCTGATCAATAATAAAACCAAGGTTCTTAACCATAAGACTTGATGTAACTATGCAATCACCTGCATTTAACTGCAGATCCAACTTGTTCCTTAATTTTTTGGGGCCCAAAACCATCATCTCTGTTTTATCTGAATTTAAAAGCAGTAAATTTACTGTCATCCAATTCTTTATATCAGAGATACAAGCCTCTAACTGAGTGAGTTTAAGTATTTCACCTGGTTTCATTGATATGTACAGCTGTGTATCATCTGCATAGCAATGGAAATTCACACCATGTTTACGAATAACATTACCCAGTGGTAGCAAGTATAATGAGAACAGTAATGGTCCCAGCACTGAGCCTTGTGGAATACCATATTTAACCTGAGAGTAGTCAGAGAACTCTTGATCTAATTGCACAAATTGAAACCGGTCTGATAAGTATGATTTAAACCATGAGAGTGCCCGTCCACGCAAACCAACCAGGTTTTCTAGCCTATGAAGGAGAATCTGGTGGTCAATAGTGTCAAAAGCAGCCCTTACAGTGCCGTGAAAAAGTATTTTCCCCCTTCCTGATTTCTTCTTTTTTTTCATATTTGTCACACTTAAATGTTTCAGATCATCAAACAAATTTTAATATTAGACAAAGATAACCTGAGTGAATACAAAATGCAGTTTTTAAATGATGATTTCATTTATTAAGGGAAAAATGCTATCCAACCCTACCAGGCCCTATGTGAAAAAGTAATTGCCCCCCCTTAATAAATCAACCGATTAACCACATTTTTTTTAAAGCTGAGTTCAATTTCACAAGCCGCACCCAGGCCTGATTACTGCCAGACCTGTTGAATCTAGAAATCACTTAAATAGAACCTGTCTGACAAAGTGAAGTAGGCTAAAAGATCTCAAAAAGCAGCACATGATGCCGCGATCTAAAGAAATTCAAGAACAGATGAGAAATAAAGTCATTGACATCTATCAGTCTGGAAAGGGTTACAAAGCCATTTCTAAGGCTTTGGGACTCCAGCGAACCACAGTGAGAGCCATTATCTACAAATGCAGAAAACTTGGAACAGTGGTGAACCTTCCTAGGAGTGGCCGGCCTACCAAAATTACTCCAAGAGCGCATCGACGACTCATCCAGGAGGTCACAAAAGACCCCAGACGAACATCTGAAGAACTGCAGGCCTCACTTGCCTCAGTTAATGTCAGTGTTCATGATTCCACAATAAGAAAGAGACTGGGCAAAAATGGCATCCATGGGAGAGTTCCAAGGCGAAAACCACTGCTGACCAAAAAGAACACAAAGGCTCGTCTCACATTTGCCAAAAAACATCTTGATGACCCCCAAAACTTTTGGCAAAATATTCTGTGGACTGACGAGTCAAAAGTGGAACTTTTTGGAAGATGTGGGTCCCGTTACATCTGGCGTAAAACTAACACAGCATTCTATAATAAAAACATCATACCAACAGTCAAACATGGAGGTGGTAGTGTGATGGTCTGGGGCTGCTTTGCTGCTTCAGGACCCGGACGACTTGCCGTAATTGATGGAACCATGAATTCTGCTCTCTACCAGAAAATCCTGAAGGAGAATGTCCGGCCATCAGTTCGTGACCTCAAGCGCACTTGGGTTATGCAGCAGGACAATGATCCGAAACACACCAGCAAGTCCACCTCTGAATGGCTCAAGAAAAACAAAATGAAGGTTTTGGAGTGACCTAGTCAAAGCCCGGACTTAAATCCGATTGAGATGCTGTGGCATGACCTTAAACAGGCAGTTCATGCTCGAAAACCCTCCAATGTGGCTGAATTAAAACAATTTTGCAAAGAAGAGTGGGCCAAAATTCCTCCACAGCGATGTAAAAGACTCATTGCCAGTTATCGCAAACGTTTGATTGCAGTTGTTGCCACCAAGGGCGGCACAACCAGTTATTAAGTTCAGGGGGGCAATTACTTTTTCACATGGGTGATATGGGTGTTGGATAACTTTTTTCCTTCAATAAATGAAATAATCATTTAAAAACTGTATTTTGTGTTTAATCGGGTGCTCCTTGTCTTATATTACATTTTGTATGAAGATCTGAAACCATTCAGTTTGACAAATATGCAAAAATAGAGGAAATCAGGAGGGTTTCTTTAGAAGAGGCTTGATTACTGCCACTTTTAAAGACCTAGGTACGCAACCCAATAATAGGGATGTATTTATGATATCTAACATGGGCTGGCCTAGCACAGGCAAAAGCTCTTTAATAAGCTTTGTTGGTATTTGGTCTAACAGACATGTAGATGATTTGGAGGACATAACCAGTTTACTAAATTTGTCCAGATCCAAGGGAGTGAAAAACTCAAGGGTCTCTACTCAACCCTGCTCCTGATAGCCCTGTGCTATCTCGGGAGTTGGAGTGCTAGATATTGGAGTCATTTTCATAATTTGTTCTCTGATTGTCTCAATCATGCTAAATTTGTCATATTCCCATATAAAACATATTTATAAATGTACAATCAGATATTAATATTGTTATTAAAACAATATTAATGAATTGACTTTGAGCTACAGTGATAATAATTCACTCTCTTTATTTCAGAGCTACAAGGATACAGAGAAAAGGTATGTAAACTCCAGCCTCTGTGTGTCTCTGTCTCATCAGGTTAAAAATCAAAAATAGAACAGTACAATACTAATAAACTATCAATGACATGTATGGAATATGGAATAATATGGAATGTCTTCTGATAGAAAAAATGCTATATTCAAACTGAAAAGATAAATGAAATCTCATGTTGGTGCTGATAATCTTCTATTGTAATGAACCCGACCCCACAGCACAAGTGACTCCTGAATATTATTGCAGAGCCCAGTGCACACTGCAGGATCCAGAGAAGGTCTCAGGAGCACTGGTTGATGTGGCCAAGCACCTGGGCAATCTGAAGTACAGAGTGTGGGAGAAGATGCTGGGGACTGTTCAATACAGTGAGTACTGGGGGCAGGGAGTTCCACATTCTCACTGTACAGAGAGAATCTTCAGCATCCTCTCCACAAGCTGATAAACCCAGTCAGAGTCATATTGGGCCTGTCTGTGTAAGAGCCCTGGAGTGGAGAGACTGAGCGCCAGTCCTTAATCTCACTGGTGCTCATAATAAGATGCTGCTTTAAGAGTGATTACTGTATTTAAGGGGAAGGACAGGAGCTACACAAATACTGACAGGCTTTACTCCCTCTTCAAATGATTATAGAATTTATGAGGACTTATTAAATATTGTTTGCTTTTCATACTGGCATTTCTCTCACACATGTATTTGACACTAATGTAGCAGATGTGCAGTGGTATGTGAGCGTCTGCTGCAGAATGTGACGTCAATAAGAGTGTGATTAGTTCCCAGCATTAGGGACTTGAGTCTTTAGCTCAGCGGGCTAAATCACTCTCTTGTCGCGTTGAGATCCCTCGGTTCGAAACTCACTGTGGGCAGAACCAACTCTGTTACAGTAGTTTTTCTGAAACCCAGTTTATATAAATAGGAGTCCATTGTGTGTGACAGTATCCCTTTGTGCAGATCAGTGCTGATGTCTCATTCTCTGCACCTTCAGCTCCTGTGACTCTGGACCCAAACACAGCACATCCCAATTCCTCACTGTCTGAGGATCTGACCAGTGTGAGATGGAGAGAAGAGAGACAACAGGTTCCTGATAATCCAGAGAGGTTTGATCAGTGGGAATGTGTGCTGGGCTCTGAGGGATTCAGCTCAGGGAGACACTGCTGGGATGTTGAGGTGGGGGGTTACTGTGTAGTGGGTGTGGTTAAAGAGTCCTTCAGTAGGAAAGGGCTCATCCCTCTGACCCCAGCAGCAGGAGTGTGGAGTATAGCACAGCACAATGGGGAATACAGAGCCCTGACCTCCTCACCTACAGTCCTCACTGTGAAGAGGAAACCCCAGAGGATCAGAGTGCAGCTGGACTGGGACAGGGGGAAGCTGTCATTCTCTGACCCCAGTGACAACACTCCTCTCTACACTTTTAAACACTCGTTTACTGAGAGGCTGTTTCCAGCTTTCTTCAGCATGGATTCTCTGTGCATCTGTCCACTGAAGGTGTTTGTTATAATGGAATAGCACTTTTTATTTAATCATCTCTGACCGGGAAACCAAAAATATTTGTAGGTAAGAGTAGCATTTAGATATTTAATCATTTGAAAAAGACACAAATATATGTATATCATCTACAGTGATTCATGAAATTTCTCATTTATTTTTCATAACCTCATGTTGTTAATACTGTGAGTAAAGCATTGAGTTGTGTGTAATCAGTTGAGCTGTAATAAATGCACCAGTGGAATCAAATCAGTGTGCTGCTCTTTTCCTAAACTGTCAGCAGGTGTGTGATGAGGTAAGTCTCTCTCTCCAGTGCCGTATGAATGCAGACAGAGATGAATACGGCACTCATACGCTGGGTTGGGGTTGAATACAAATTCACTGGAGGTGATCTGAGATCATTTGAGAAGCCCAGTGTCCCCAGATGACGCTGTGAACTCTGAAAGTGAAGGAAATGTCTGCGGTCATACTCACTCTGTCCACAAGAGGGCGACTGAGCTCTGCTGAGGCATTGGATGGCGCCCTGGGTCTACCAGGTGTGTGGAGTGTGAGAGTAAGAGGGTTCCTGTCTCACCTGCTTCTCTTGGGTTTATTAAAGACAGGTGTGTGAGCTGTAGGAAGGTCAGAGGAGATAATAATAATAATAATAATAATAATATAATAGGAGATGAGGAAATGAAAGCGAGTGGGGCTTTCAGGTAACTCCGGCCGCGAAATGGCGATGTTTCCCATCACATACAGAAAGCCTTACACTGTGCAAATAGTCGAGTCATTTATTACAGTGTTGGTGTGAAAGTTAGGAAAACTTATCTCAGACAAATCTCCATCATTTAGACTTGGGATAAACAAACCCAGAAATGAGCCGTGGCGATATTATTTTGGATTCGCTTGCTAGCATCACTAGACTAGTTAGAAACGAGTTTTTCTGAGTTTTCCCCACATTAGCTTACCAGTTAAATAGCTGAAAATGTCATAGCACCAGTGGAATTTTTCTAAAGCAATTTATGAAACTATGATTGTGTCTAACCCTACGTTCTAACAGGGAGCGATGCTAGGCGATGCTAGGCGAATAAATTGCCCAGTGGGCGTTCACCGCGCTGACTGGCGTCCTCAAAAATGCTTCCGACGTGCTTACAATTTTTTGGCATCGTAAACGAATAGTTCATCATCGGTTTTGAGAATCTGTATTGGAAATAGTAGTTGGCTAGCAGTATTGTTTCCTTCAATTATGAACGATAAACTGAAACGCAGAAGGCTTTTAGTAATTGCGGCTTTGTACTTGCGCTGCAAACGCCGGAGGTCCCGTGTGTGGGTCCACAGAATTTTGCAGACCCGCCGGCAGCACGAAGAGACATTAGCAATACAATAGAGTGAATAAATCACACACTAGAGTATTCTAGAGCCATTGAGTTGGGAGAAATACATTCAGACGAATCGGCTGAGTCCAGAGTGCTTGCTGATATTCTTGTATTACCCGTCATTTACTTTGTCACTGTCGCTAACGAAATAAAACCTTCATCAAGATCAGAGCGCTGCCATATTTCTTACAATATTCATATTTAGAACCATCCCTATTCAAATGTCACATACAGCCACTGTATAGCAACAACTAGTTGACCCATGTCCCCAATATTATATAATAAATAGGATGACTTGAAACTTAAAAAAAAGTCTTTATTGTTTTGCAATGTAAAAACACAACCATTTATAGACCATTCCAAATACACATCTCTGTTTCCAGCCTCAGAAGAACAAAGCCGAAAAGAGTATTCTTTAACAAATAAATAACAAACATCAACTGGAAAACATTTTTATATTACTGTATGTTTAGTCATGAACACTTTATTCAGTCATTGATATACTACAACTTCACCATCTTTTTTACAGTACACCATGACAGAAGTATTTATCTATACAGGTAGGAGCATATCAGATCAACATGTCATAGAGAGAAGAGGGGATTATGGCGTTACACTGTACTGAAATGCATTGAGGGGAAAGGGAAAGCAGCTAGCTAGCGCAGGCTAGATTTGTTACACTGTATGATCAGCTGTCTTTATATTAAATATTTTCTACCTAGCCTACCATGTCTACGTCTTTTCCGTTTCTTTTGTTT
Organism: Aldrovandia affinis; assembly: GCA_029706075.1. Taxonomy (NCBI): domain Eukaryota; kingdom Metazoa; phylum Chordata; class Actinopteri; order Notacanthiformes; family Halosauridae; genus Aldrovandia; species Aldrovandia affinis. Next base: position 16,483 of record JAINUG010001263.1, on the reverse strand, counting down.
TAATCACAAGTAGCTAGCTAGCTAATTTGATAAATCTACATAGCTCAGTTATGGTATATAATTATTAACACATCGTTATTGTAATATGGGTGCTAGCTAGCTTAGCTGCGCTGGTATATGATATCCAAACCATGTCACGGACGGAATAAACTGTGCATAACTTTTGCCTGGCTAAATAAAGGTTAAATAAATAAAATAAATAACGTTTTACTATCATACAATCTATTCCAAACACGTTGCTGCAATGGTTTTGGCTAATTACAAGACCCTCCGTCACTCGCGTATGCCTCTATAGCCGCATCTATAACGTTACCAATTAATAAAAGGGAATTGACTTGAATTGAAAACTGACCAGGGTAACAAACAAACAACTGCTGCCACCGCTGTCCAAGCGTCATTTTTTTTTTTTTTTTGTCCCTGTACTCCTGCAGGGAAACATTGTACAGTATGGGAGTATTGCAGACCGCTGCTATCAGTTTCTCCTCCATGTTGAAGTGTCGGAACGATGTCGGTTTTGTGTTGGTTTCCACGTGGAAGGTAAAAACAGCAAGACATTAATTTGATTGGCTCTTACCGGGCAACTTTCCCGGAAAGTTCAGAAATTTGAACTTTTCTGGGACACCAAACGCCGATTAATCGAAATAGGACCTGTTGGCCACAGTCGCCGGAAGTCGCACACTCTCATAGAGAATCAATGCATTTCCCACAACTCGTTGCCGAATCGCTCCCTGTTAGAACGTAGGGTTACGTTCTCTAGCTAGCACGACGTCATCATTATTAACTGACTAGCAATCAATCACCGGCTAACGTTAGCCAGCTACCTGATGCTGCTAGCGATCTAGATATCTAACAAATAAAAGATTACGAGCTGCCAAACTAGAGTGTCATATTGTACATGTATATATAGTGTATATCTCCATGTAAACAAAGACAGTGTAGCTAACAGTAGCTTGCTAACGTCATATGTAGCTGCTGTGAACCAATTATGGGTGAAATCGAGTTTGAACCAATTCATTCGTAGTGGTGATAATAAGGAAATTAACATTAACAGTCAACATGCTGACAGTTGCTAGCTAAGCTGTAGGTTATAGCGATTGCTTAAAGCTAATGTTAGCCAGCTATCTGATGCTACTACTAGTGTTGTAGCTAGCTAGCTAACGAGTAGACAAATTGAAACAATGTTTTCTGTAACTGAAACTAAATACAACTTCAACTAAACAGATATAGGTCTCCAAAATAAAAACTAGCAAACAGAATCGAAAGACTAACTGGAACTAAACTGAATTTGAAATGAAAAATGGAATAGAAATAAAAACTAATTTAAAACCCCAAAAGTATATTCACGGTAGGCTACAGAGGAAAGACAGACAAACCACTGCAGGTTCGTAAGTGCTTTTAACTCGTTACCTCAAATAGCTCGCACTGTGTGTATGAAAGCAAACATAAACTTTCTTTATTTGAAACGTAATCCATGGTGGTTATTCTATCTCAATAAATGGTCTAAGAAAAATACCCCAAAATGTTACTGATGTCATGTAACAATCTCCAAGAATCACCGTTATACTTCAGCACCGTAACTTCTCATTTGTATTGTAGCGATCTAGCTGGGCAACAGACCGGCCTGAGCTCTCGAATCAACGGTTTTATTGATTAGCAAGCTACTGGTATTTTTCCAATCAGGACTATCACGATTCCAAATTGAAACGGACCAAATTGAGCCGACTCGATTGTGTTGTTTTCCGCTACTTTTGATTACGTTGGGCTGGTAAAAAAAATTCCCTTGGGCTGGTAGATACGATTTGGGCTGCTTTTGTCAACATTTGGCGAGTTTTTGAAAATATTATTAAAACAATAGGCTATTACCAAACACGCTGTGTGTTTTATTATCGAAAACACACAGATACACACATTTCGACAAACACTGGTCATTCGGTTCACTTAGCCTATATTATGTTGCTCATTCATTTCATTTGAGAAAAATATTGTATTGACTTTATGAATTGTATTCAATCATAGTAGGGATAAGGGAGGGGCTGCCTACATTGACTTCATCATCAAACGTTTCTGGCTGTCGCGTTTAATGGTTGTAAAGACGTTAACCTGATGAAGCTGGAGGACTGACGTTAGTTAACTAGCAGCCGTGCGTTCAGAATTTGGTGGTGAGCGAGACTACCTAGCAGCTAACATTGCTAACATGCCGAAGCGGGGGAAATATAAGAAACTGTAACCGACCCAGAGCTAAAACCTTGGATCGCCCCTGTCCCAGAAGAGAGATCAGGGCGCAACTTAATGATCTGAGAGGACATGCCGCCACAAACGAGCACAAGTCAAAACTTTGGCTGCACCGACTGCAGCTGGGGCAGGGCAAGGCACAATCAAAGGTAGCCAAAAACGTTCTGAACTCAGGATTGCAGCCTACGTTGCCTGCCACACTTCCATTAACGCAGTTAATTTCTGAAGTAGTTTTGTTTTTGCTAGTTTAGTGTAGTCACTCCCTTTTTTTATAGCCAGTTTTCTAAAACGTGATGTTTAAAAGTGTATTATTGTTTGGGCGTGTAGCATTGTGTTTACCTGTTAAAATAAAAGTTTTTTGTTTGAATTCCATTCAATTGTTAACTGACTTTCTTTCTCAAAGAAACCACTGATCTAATGTGACTGAATTGGTCTAAACAACTGAACACTGACTGACTGCATTACTTACACTGACTGACTTGCATTACTACATCAAATCTGTGGTTTCTTCATGGAATAATGTGTTTCAGTAGAATTTAAACAGGTCCCGTGTTATGAACATAGTGTGTGATTATGGATGGCGGTGGTGTGGCAACATTGGGGTGGGAATAGGGCGTGTCGGTGGGGTGAGTGCCCTTTTTTTTTGCTTGAGCCCCTGCCCCCCAAAATGTCTGTGCACGGCCCTGTTCTCAAGTGGTCAGGTCAGCATTGATGCATTTTGGGAAATCGCCTGGGACTACCGCTCCTGTCCAGCCTGGTGGATGTGCGCTCTGGCCTGAGCAGGAATGGATGGACGTCCGCTACTTTCAAACCTCCTCCCCGGCAAGTGTCGGGAAGATTAGACTCATCCGTGTACTAACCAGCTGACCTGGCTGTGACTGTACGTAGGCCCCTTAGAGTTCTCCTTCAAACCTTCAAAGACCTTCATTTGTAGAGGTATGTCGCCTGTTTGCATTGTTACTGATTTGTTGAATTGTAGCCCATTCATTCTAAGCCATTTACTGGTCCATTCAAAAACAAGGTTTGCATGGCTCTGTGTGTGTGTGTGTGTGTGTGTGTGTGTGTGTGTGTGTGTGTGTGTGTGTGTGTGTGTGTGTGTGTGTGTGTGTGTGTGTGTGTGTGTGTGTGTGTGTGTGTGTGTGTGTGTGTGTGTGTGTGTGTGTGTGTGTGTGTGTGTGTGTGTGTGTGTGTGTGTGTGTGTGTGTGTGTGTGAGAGAGAGAGAGAGATGTGTCTGCAATCCTATAGTTTGTAAATAGGTTGGATTTTGATGTTCTCTTGCGGCTCACATGTTACGGCATTAATTGATCCCTTTATTGATCCCACTGATAAGTGAATGACTTGTGGTTCTCATTAGGGTACTGGGCCAGAGGTGCTTTATTATGCCCCCGATGTGTTTAGGGGTACTGGGGGTACTGGGGAGATCGTAACATAAAAGAAAATAAGGATCAGGTCATGAACGAAAATGAGTGTAAATAATAAAGCCAAGGCAAGAGGGGAAGGTGCAGTTGGTGTTTAATTACATATATATTAGTGACAATAGTGAGGCTATTTACATATATACAAAGGTCATTTACAAACACAAAGACACAAGGCCAAGGGACACGGATGTTGCCAAAGAAATGAACTAAATAAAACAAAACAGGGCTAGCTACAAACAAAAACTAGGATAGGCTGACTATCTAAACTTTTATACAAAACAAAAGTCTACCTATCTAATCTACACTAGCTACCCGTAAACAAAGGTACACAGATGGCAACCACCCCTTTCCTAAGGTGTCTATACACAAGATCGACCTACGAATGAAAATGTATAGAGGCCTCCCTCTTACCTATCCCAAGGCTGAAAGACAGTTTCTTCCCCAGAGCAATAACCACCTTGAACTCAAACATGCACTGATCCCCCCTTCCCCCCTTCTCCCCCTCCCCACTGTGAAATATAAGCCACTGCAGTGCAATATCTAGTGCAATATCTATGTACGATGTACGGTGCAATATGTGCAGATGTAGCCTATATGTTTTGTATTATATAAATATTTTTCTATTATTGTTGGGTATTTTCTACTACTGTTGGGTATACTGTATGCTGTTCGTGACTGTGTTGTATGTTGTCCTGCACATTTAAGCTGAGCCTATCTTAATTTCGTTGTACCCTGGTATAATGGCAATAAAGACATTCAATTCAATTCAATTCAAGGCCTATGTGGGAACAAACAGGGAATCCACAAACTTTCAATCTTTCACACTCTCTCTCTTTCTCTCTTCTCTCAAACAACAGCCAAAACAAAAAGGCAGGTTCTTGCAGGAAGCAGTCACAGGGTTTTTATGGAGGGGCAGGTGATTGATGGAGGCGGGACCAGGACATATAAATGATTGACAGTGGGGAAGGCGAATGGAATGGCGGATGGCACTCCTGCAGAACACGGAGAAACAGAAGACAAAAACACACATACATGTGGAACGTAACATGCTTTCATGTTTTAGGTCCAGGAATACGAATCTTGTTCTCGGAGGACGGGCGGCGGACTCGTGAGGGTGGGGAATTGAAAATAAAATAGAGGGTATAATTGGCTACCAAAATTGGGAGAAAAACGGGGAAAAATCTGAAAAAAATAAAAAATTGAAATAACGTAGAGGAATTGTTTTCTATCGTACCCAGAAATGTATATTGCTTGGGTGGCGGATGGCATAGCGGTCTAATGCGCCACACTTTGGTGTGGTGTGCACTGCCTGTCAGGGACGCGGTTCGAAACCCGCGTCTCTACCAGACCGGCCCTGGTCGTCAGCCCTGATCGGAGGCGGCGTTTGGCTGTCCGCTTCCGGGGGAGGGTGAGCCGGCACGAGTCCGTCGAGGAGAAGGTAAAAGGCGTCTGTGGAAGAATTTCCGTCTCGGAAGAGGCGGGAACAATCAGCCAGGAATGTGTATCTCACTCCCGGAGGACGGGCGGCAGAATCGTGGGGGTGGGGAATTTAAAAAAATAGAGGGTATAATTATCAACCAAAACTGAGAAAATTTGGAAATGAATGTATTAAAAAATTTAAAAAATAATGTATCTGCCAGCTTCTGTAACTTCTTTTGACACTGAGTGAGGTATTAAAAATGCAAAACACAATTTTTCTAAGACAGGAATCAGTGCAGCGTTGGGAAGAATCTTTTTAATTTTTACAGCAGTCCCTGTGAAAACTGAAGTGACTGTAACCCTGGATTTAGTGGAAAGAAAATATTCCACTACAAAATGCATGTGTTAAATTAGTTTATTGAGAAATTCTCTGTGTTGAAGCTCAAAAGAGAAAGGTGGAATGGGTTGAGGGAAGGATGCCAGAAGCAGCTGCCATGCCAGGGTGGCGATACCTGCATTCTTTATACCTGTAGAGAACTGGATTAACAGGTGGAGGTAAGTGTGTACGTGGTTAAGAGGAAATGCATCTTCAGTGTCTGAATTTACAAACTCCAGGAAGATTTCTAATACTGAGCATAAGGCAGGCTGTAACTCAGACAGAATGGCAGCCAGATTTTCCCTCCTGGAAGAGGAGCTCTCCTGTCCTGTGTGCACTAAAATCTTCACGGATCCTGTTGTCCTGAAGTGCAGCCACAGCTTCTGTAAAGCCTGTCTGCAGAAGTGGTGGGGACAGAAGGTATCTTGGACGTGCCCGGTTTGCATGGGAATGTCTTCTTTGAAGGACTCTCTCCCTAGCCTGTCTCTGAGGAATGCCTGTGAGGCGTTCTTAAAGGAGAGAAGTCTCTCTACAGCAGGATCTGAAGCGCTCTGCAGTCTGCACAATGAGAAACTCAAACTCTTCTGTTTGGTGGATCAAATACCCATCTGTGTTATCTGCCACACTTCAGAAAAACATGAAAAGCACAAAGTGCGACCAGTTCAAGAGGCTGCCAGTACATACAAGGTAAATTTTAAAATCAAATTATATGTATCTGTATCAGATTGTCTTTGTTTTTTATTATTTTCAAATGTAAATTCTTAGGGATTAATGTTTTAAGGTGAGAATCCAAGATTTCACAATTTATTTATTTAATTGAAAATTGTCTAAATGGTCTCTAAAGAATATTAGTGCTGTAATGTTCTGCAGTCGTGCCTTTGTACCTGCCATGTTCTGTCATACAGGAAGTAGAATGAGGTGTGTCTCACCGACCATGTTGTTTTTTTCCCAACGCTCACCTGTCTTGTCCAACAATTACCACCAGTTGGGTGCACAACGTTGACTAACCAGTAATGCTGTTCAGTCTTGATACCACGAACTGTAGAATGTTTGGAAAGAGAAGTTGCGGTTTGTGAGATTGGTTTCTGCTAAAAATCCTGCAATCTGATTTACTGACGCTCCACCAGAGAATGTTCTGTGTTTGGCTCTGCGTGTAGGTGGGGCTCCAATTGGACACACTATCTTTATTCGTTTGAACGAGTAACTGTGCATTGGTTTCTTATCAAAGCACCTTCATTTATGAGCAAGGAGTGCTACCTTCAATGTGAGTAAATGAACTTAATGGACCAAAAAACACCTTTTTATCATTTGAATTTGTTTAGAACTATTTAAGACAAATGTAGAATTTTCTATCTCCAGGCACCAAATTACTGATGAAATATATTGTATATTATATATAAGTATATTATACTCTTAGCTTTCCATCGTTTTACTTTTTGTAATATTTTTTTACTTTTAGACAACTAAGATTAAGTTGTATAAAAACATGGGAAATGGCAATCTAACACAGGTGTTCTTAACTGGAGGTGTTTCTAGATTAGACCTGCAGGGGGCACAAGGAGCATCTACAACAGGGGGTGCAGGTGCAGAGGTCAGTAAGGCCAATAAGCGGCGCTGTAGATCCCTCATTTCTATAAGGAACACAGACCCCTACAGCGAGTCTTAATCAGACACACAAGCTGTGTCTCCATTCTGGCTCCCCTCTGTCTGAGCAGGGGCTCTTGTGCGGTCTGTGCAGGCAGTGAAGTTTACTGTCGGTCTGTTTCCTCAGTAAAGTGTGAACTCATTTCATTCCAGGACAAACTCAGGACTGCACTGGCACCACTGCAGGAGAAGCTGAAAGCCTTTAATGAAGTGAAACTTGTCTGTGATCAAACAGCAGAGCACATCAAGGTACTGTACTGATGCCTTTAAATCACAGTATTGAAAATGCAGCATTGGATTGTGCTGAAATGATGGTGAATAATGTTTATTCCAGAGCCAGGCCCAACACACAGAGAGGCAAATAATGATGGAGTTTGAGAAACTTCAGCAGTTCCTAAAAGATGAAGAGGCAGCCAGGATATTTGCACTGAGGGAGGAAGAGGAGCAGAAGAGTCAGATGATGAAGGAGAAGATTGAGAAGATGACAGAAGAGATATCCTCCCTTTCAGAACAAATCAGAGCCATAGAACAGGAGCTGGGAGCTGAAGACGTCTCATTCCTGAAGGTAAGACCTTTTCACTATGGCTGTAGGAATCTCTGTAAACAGGCATCATTGTTAACAGCTCTGTACATCTAGCTAATTGTCATCACCACTGCCTACTTGCTCAACACTATGTATCCCCCCTTACTCCATTTATAAAAATAAATAAAAATTACTAACCTTTTCCTTCCCAGTAATACAGGTATGGTACGCAGCTGCCTGCAATGATGTCTATCGCTGTATTACTGCACTGATCTCTTGCGTGAACAATGATAGTTCCTACCATGTATTTATTCACATATTGTAAGTTGCTCTGGATAAGAGCGTCTGCTAAATGCTTAAAATGTAATGTAATGTACACATTCATTGATTTAATACATTGTTCTTTAATCCATATATCCATATTTTAAAATATCATAAAATCTCTATAAAGGTTTATAAAGGAGTATATTTATGTTAAAAGTGTGCTTTCCTATGTACAGGTTTAGAAACGTGATACTAAATTTGTCATATTCCCATATAAAGCATGTTTATAAATGTGCAATCAGATATTAATATTGTTATTAAAACAATAGTAATGAATTGACTTTGAGCTACAGTGATAATAATTCACTCTCTTTATTTTAGAGCTACAAGGATACAGAGAAAAGGTCTGTAAACTCCAGCCTCTGTGTGTCTCTGTCTCATCAGGTTAAAAAGAAAAAATAGAACAGTACAATACTAATAAACTATCAATGACATGTATGGAATATGGAATAATATGGAATGTCTTCTGATCGAAAAAATGCTATATTCAAACTGAAAAGACAAATGATGAGTGGTGCAATAACTGAAATATTAATAATTATATTTAGACAGAAACTTGTGAAATATGTTATCAATGATGAAATCTAATATAAATACCCTCCCTGCCCCCCCCACGCTCCTGTGAATTTGTGTCCCTCAGTGGGGTCGGGCTGCTTCATATCTGGCAGCCAGTGGGGCTGTGTGGCACAACGCTGGGAGGGATGGAGCCATTTTCTTATAGAATGAAGATCTCATGTTGGTGCTGATAATCTTCTATTGTAATGAACCCCACCCCACAGCACAAGTGACTCCTGAATATTATTTCAGAACCCAGTGCACACTGCAGGATCCAGAGAAGGTCTCAGGAGCGCTGGTTGATGTGGCCAAGCACCTGGGCAATCTGAAGTACAGAGTGTGGGAGAAGATGCTGGGGACTGTTCAATACAGTGAGTACTGGGGGCAGGGAGTTCCACATTCTCACTGTACAGAGAGAATCTTCAGCATCCTCTCCACAAGCTGATAAACCCAGTCAGAGTCGTATTGGGCCTGTCTGTGTAAGAGCCCTGGATTGGAGAGACTGAGCGCCAGTCCTTAATCTCACTGGTGCTCATAATAAGATGCTGCTTTAAGAGTGATTACTGTATTTAAGGGGAAGGACAGGAGCTACACAAATACTGACAGGCTTTGCTCCCTCTTCAAATGATTATAGAATTTATGAAGACGTATTAAATATTGTTAGCTTTTCATACTGGCATTTCTCTCACACGTGTATTTGACACTCATGGTAATGTAGCGGGTGTGCAGTGGTATGTGAGTGTCCGCTGCAGAATGTGACGTTGATAAGAGTGTGATTAGTTCCCAGAGTTAGGGACTTGAGTCTTTAGCTCAGCGGGCTAAATCACTCTCTTGTCGCGTTGAGATCCCTCGGTTCGAAACTCACTGTGGGCAGAACCAACTCTGTTACAGTAGTTTTTCTGAAAACCCAGTTTATATAAAGGAGTCCATTGTGTGAGACAGTATCCTTTTGTGCAGATCAGTGCTGATGTCTCATTCTCTGCACCTTCAGCTCCTGTGACTCTGGACCCAAACACAGCATATCCCAATTCCTCACTTTCTGAGGATCTGACCAGTGTGAGACGCAGAGATGAGAGACAACAGGTTCCTGATAATCCAGAGAGGTTTGATGGGTGGGAATGGGTGCTGGGCTCTGAGGGATTCAGCTCAGGGAGACACTGCTGGGATGTTGAAGTGGGGGATGTATATAGCTGGATAGTGGGTGTGGTTAAAGAGTCCATCAGGAGGAAAGGGCCCCGCTCTGTGACCCCAGCAGCAGGAGTGTGGAGTATAGCACAGCTCGATGGGCAATACAGAGCCCTGACCTCCACACATACAGCCCTCACTGTGAAGAGGAAACCCCAGAGGATCAGAGTGCAGCTGGACTGGGACAGGGGGGAGCTGTCATTCTCTGACCCCAGTGACAACACTCCTCTCTACACCTTTAAACACTCGTTCACTGAGAGGCTGTTTCCAGCTTTCTACAGCAATGGTTCTCTGCAGATCTGCCCTCTGAAGGTGTCTGTATCCGTGGAATAGTGCCGTGGATTCTGATAATATTTGCTGATGATGCTGGCATTCAAATATTTTATAATTTGAAAAATGGATGTGTCGTGATTAGTGAAATTATTTTGACACATCCCCATGATAATATTGTGACTAAAGCAATGTGTTGTGTGTAATCAGTAGAGTTGTAATAAACATAACCTCATGTTGTTAATATTGTGACTAAAGTATTGAGTTGTGTGTAATCAGTAGAGTTGTAATAAACATAACCTCATGTTGTTAATATTGTGAGTAAAGCATTGAGTTGTGTTTAATCAGTTGAGCTGTAATAAACACACCAGTGGAATCACTCCAGTGTGCTGCTCTTCTCCTCAACGGTCACCAGCGTCTCTCCCAGCTGTGTGATGAGCCAATGCAGTCTCTCCGTGGAGCAGAATGAAAGAAGAGTTTTGAGTCCGTTTTGAATTGGAATGGAAGAGCGTTGGAGTGAATTATGAATTAAAATGTAGAGACTTCATCTATGGGCAGCATTACTCATGGACTTGCATCCTATGCCCAATGTGCACTTGAAAATTCAGTGACTTGCCCGGAAGTTGTATTTTTCTGAGTTGGCAATGAGTTTGTAAACCTCCTGGCCACAGGGTATGCTGTTTTTTGTTTGTTTCTCATCACTTATTGAAGCACCAATTAAAGCAATTAATTACCTCACCTGGTTTCTCGGGTCTAAATTTGTTGTTGATTTTATTGTGAAAACCCAAGCCAGGCTCTTGATTCCTGCTGGAAGAAATTCTTAGTATCCGTACATAATTCTCCCACAAGAGGGCGCCAAAGCAAGCAATGTGTACTGAAAACTATTGTGTGGATTGAGTGACGACTTGAGTTTTCAGTCTCTTCTGAAAAACTCCAGTTGGACGGTTTGGGACTACTGCGTTGTAAACGTTACACCTAAATTATCTTTAAAACTATATTCCCTCATATCTGTTTGTATTTTTGGAGAGCACGCCTTTCAAACCCACCACTTGGTACATTTATTAAATTCTAGCATCTTGTAAAGCTTGGTTTTTCTTTAAGTAGCCAATAGGGGCCTGCGGTTTTAGTGACTGGAGTTTGTGCCCTGTAATTCAGTCCTCCGGTGACAGGAGGATCACCGCACTGCCTCCTCATTGGACCACCTGTTGTGCAATCAATCACAGTCCTCTGCTGCCAGTTAGCCCTGTAGCGATGAGGAATTCAGAGTCATGCTTGTAGCTATTTACACATGTCTATATTTATTCAGCAGCATTCACAATATGTCATCGTAATACATGAGTGACCACCAGTACAAAATATGGTTTATGGTTTATGCCCATTGAAACTTTACATAAAATGTATTTACATAAATATACATAAAATGTATTTAAAGTTTCAATGGGCATTTGAGCTTAGGTACCATTTTCCTTATTCCTTAAAAAGCCCCAAATCACATGTTGATAAACCATATTTTATAACTGGTGAACACTCGCGTATTATGATGACATTATTGTCATCCTGTAACAGGAGTGTGTCAAAAACCTGTGATTTAATCACAAGTTATACGTTGTACAACGTTATATCGTTGTAATTAAATATTTTACATATTCTAAGAAAGCAACCAAAAACGGCATGAGGTCAAATACTGTTTTCTGCTCGGTCATTAGGACGTTTCGTAACGAGCAGACCTAGAGCGATTTAGTTCACTTTTCTTTTTTTTCGACATACAATCAATTTATAGAGCTGGATATTTACTGAAGCGGTTCAGGTTAAGTGCCTTTGCTCAAGGGTATAATGGCAGTGCCACACCTGGGAATCGAACCTGCAAATAGAGGTGATTTCATGAGCCTGCAAAACATTTTTTATCGACTGGAAAAAAGATATGCTCATGAGCGCAAGTGTACTTTCACGAACGAACAGTTTTGCAGTTCCGTAGGAAGGAAACTGTAACTAGCTACTCATTTGAAAGCGATGTTGAATTAACAACAAATTATCGTGAAGAAGTAAGAATCGTGGACATCTTTCCCACGCACGAGGGGTAAAAGTCTCGCTCCTCTGTGCGTGGGATGTAGAGCTAACGTTAAATACAAAACGGAAGCGTTAAGCTTGGTCGCTCTGGATAACGACAAATCTCTAGAGCCAATTTAAGTCATTCAAAGAATAATAGAATCAAAGAATTAAAGAATAATAACATATTTTGCATCTTGGTTCTTGCATTCCCTTTACATTTCGCGCCATTGGCTTGAATAGGGGAAATATTGTGTGTGTGGCGTGGGTGAGTCGCTGAGCGCTGATGCCAGATCAGTATCAAACTTAGTTAACGCGACGCAGTTTACCTCATTTTTAACGGTGGGTTGGCAAGGGTAACTGATCTTAGATCAGCTGTTGGGGACAAGCGATTGCATTACGTAATTTATTTGACCCACAACCCGTCATTCGGTTCACTAAGCCTATATTATGCTGCTCATTCATTTCATTTGAGAAACATATTTGATTGACATGAATTGTATTCAATCATAGTAGGGATAAGGGAGGGGCTACCTACATTGACTTCATCATCATCAAACGTGGTTGGTTGTAGTGTTTAACGGTTGTAAAGACGTTAACCTGATGAAGCTGGAGGACTGACGTTAGTTAACTAGCAGCCGTGCGTTCAGAATTTGGTGGTGAGCGAGTTTAGCTAGAAGCTAACATTGCTAACATGCCGAAGTGGGGGAAATATAAGAAACTGTAACCGACCCAGAGCTAAAACCTTGGATCGCCCCTGTCCCAGAAGAGAGATCAGGGCGCAACTTAATGATCTGACAGGACATGCCGCCACAAACGAGCACAAGTCAAAACTTTGGCTGCACCGACTGCAGCTGGGGCAGGGCAAGGCACAATCAAAGGTAGCCAAAAACGTTCTGAACTCAGGATTGCAGCCTACGTTGCCTGCCACACTTCCATTAACGCAGTGGAAGACTCGGCGGATATATCACAAGAAGAGCTGGGAGCGTTTAAAATACACAGGACCAAGTGCACGGCAGTTATAAAGTCTGTTCTGGCACCACACTTCAGGGGAGATGAACGGCAAGATATTGGCGAGTCTCCTTATTCTCTCCACCTCGATGAAACCACTGACATACCAGTTAGCAAGCTCCGGTGTCTGTGTGTTAAGTACCAGTCACAGAAACACGGCAAGTTTGTCAGTTCGGGGCTTGTGGGTCTTTTCGATGCCAATGGAACAGATAAACAGACACGCAACTCAGACAGAAGCAGCCTAGCCTCCAGATTATTCGCTGCGTTTGACACTCTCGACATAGTTGCGATTAAGGCTATGCAACTTCTCCCCAGCAACCTTGAGTACACGATTAGAGAAACCTGTAAGTGTTTTGCTCATTCAGTCAAACGCCAGGGTGACTACAAGGAAATCTATCAGACTCTAAATGACGGAGACTGTCCGCTCGAATTGACCACTCAACTCTGCCCGTTGGTTAGTAATCGCAGACTGCGTTGATATAATTTTAGACCAATAAGACGCAGTCAAGCTACACTTCAATTTGGCCTCAAAAGCAGAACACTGCTATTCTGATAGCTTTTTGAACGAATTGTACAGCGACAAATCAAACAGCCTTTACATGCACTTTCTCCAGCCCGTTCTGATGGAAATCAAAACCGCACTTCCAGCTGAAAACGGGAGATGCGCTGGCAGCAGTGTTCAGCAGTGAGAGTTGTAAACCAGGCGTAGTGCGCGTGAGTGACGGGTCGACTCAGTATGCGGATCTGTCGTTCTCTGTGGCTCAGTAGGTAGAGCATGGCGTTGGCAACGCTTAGGTTGTGGGTTCGATCCCCACTGGGGCCACATATACTGAAAAATGTATGCATTCACTACTGTAAGTCGCTTTGGATGAAAGCGTCTGCTAAATGGCATATATATATATATATATATCTGTGTACCACATTCCTACAGATGCTGGAAGCAAGTACATTAGCGTCTGAAGTGAGGGAGAGAATCTCAGCTCGGTGGTTTGATTTTCTAAAAGAAGCGCTTGTGCAGTATCAACTGCGTTTACCTGCGTCATTGGAAATGCTGGGCAAACTGGAGCTCCTGTGCCCGAAGACTGTGATGTCTACCATAAACAGGCCAGGAGTTACAGACTTTCCCGCTGAGGTTTTTTCATGCCAGGTCCACAGCGTAGAGTCTCAGTGGAGGAACGTGGCATCAGCAGGGTTCTCAAGCAGGCACGTGCACAGATAGGGCCCAAGGGGGGCTTGAGCCCCTGCCCTTTTGCCCTCAGAGTCAAAAACTGCCTTTTTTTTGGCGGGTGTTAATTGTATTTTATTTTTAAAGAGGGAAATGTATAGTAGTATCCATGGAACTTGCCACCTTCACGCTGTAATTTCGTCATTACTAGCCTCGGTACTCGCGAGCAAGTAAGCTAGTCTAATTATCATTAAAACGACGTTATCTCCGTCTTGCAGGACAACTTACAAATATGCAATTAATTTCTGAAGCAGGTAGTTTTTGCATAGTTTTGCTAGTTTAGTGTAGTCACCCCCTTTTCTTTATAGCCAGTTTTCTAAAAATGTAATGTTTAAAAGTGTATTATTGTTTGGGCATGTAGCAGTGTGTTTCCCTGTTAAAATAAAAGTTCTTTCCTAACTTTCTTTCTCAAAGAAACCACTGATCTAATGTGACTGAATTGGTCTAAACAACTGAACACTGACTGACTGCATTACTTACACTGACTGACTTGCATTACTACATCAAATCTGTGGTTTCTTCATGGAGTAATGTGTTTCAGTAGAATTTAAACAGGTCCCATGTTATGAACATAGTGTGTGATTATGGATGGCGGTGGTGTGGCAACATCGGGGTGGGAATAGTGCATGTCGGTGGGTCTCCAACCCTGGAGACAGATCTGTCAAATTACAAAATGAATGTCGATCGATCAGAAAGCCGGTGTGGGAGTTTGATAAAGCAACAGGACTCCTTTGCTTAGACCAAAAGATTGAACTAACGTAGAGGAATTGTTTTCTATCGTACCCAGAAATGTATATTGCTAGGGCGGCGGATGGCGTAGCGGACTTTGGTGTGGTGTGCACTGCCTGTCAGGGACGCGGTTTGAAACCCGCGTCTCTACCAGACCGGCCCTGGTCGTCAGGCCCGATCGGAGGCGACGTTTGGCTGTCCGCCTCCGGGGGACGGTGAGCTGGCACGAGTCCGTCGAGGAGAATGTAAAAGGCGTCTGTGGAAGAATTTCCATCTCGGAAGAGGCGGGAACAATCGACCAGGAATGTGTGTCTCACTCCCGGAGGACGGGCGGCAGAATCGTGGGGGTGGGGAATTTAAATAAATAGAGGGTATAATTATCAACCAAAACGGAGAACATTTTGAAATAAATGTATAAAAAATAAATAAGAATAATGTATATTGCTAGTGAGCCTGCCAGCTTCTGTAACTTCTTTTGACACTGAGTGAGGTATTAAAAATGCAAAACACAATTTTTCTAAGACAGGAGGGAATAGTTCACACACTGAACAGGTGGAGAATGAACCCAAGAGGAATCAGTGCAGCGTTGGGAAGAATCTTTTTTATTTTTACAGCAGTCCCTGTGAAAACTGAAGTGACTGTAACCCTGGATTTAGTGGAAAGAAAATATTCCACTACAAAATGCATGTGTTAAATTAGTTTATTGAGAAATTCTCTGTGTTGAAGCTCAAAAGAGAAAGGTGGAATGGGTTGAGGGAAGGATGCCAGAAGCAGCTGCCATGCCAGGGTGGCAATACCTGCATTCTTTATACCTGTAGAGAACTGGATTAACAGGTGGAGGTAAGTGTGTACGTGGTTAAGAGGAAATGCATCTTCAGTGTCTGAATTTACAAACTCCAGGAAGATTTCTAATACTGAGCATAAGGCAAGCTGTAACTCAGACAGAATGGCAGCCAGATTTCCTTGCCTGGAAGAGGAGCTCTCCTGTCCTGTGTGCACTAAAATCTTCACGGATCCTGTTGTCCTGAAGTGCAGCCCCACTGGGGCCACATATACTGAAAAATGTATGCATTCACTACTGTAAGTCGCTTTGGATGAAAGCGTCTGCTAAATGGCATATATATATATATCTGGGTACCACATTCCTACAGATGCTGGAAGCAAGTACATTGGTGTCTGAAGTAAGGGAGATAATCTCAGCTTGGTGTTTTGATTTTCTAAAAGAAGCGCTTGTGCAGTATCAACTGCGTTTACCGGCGCCATTGGAAATGCTGCGCAAACTGGAGCTCCTGTGCCCGAAGACTGTGATGTCTACCATAAACAGGCCAGGAGTTACAGACTTTCCCGCTGAGGTTTTTTCATGCCAGGTCAACAACTTAGAGTCTCAGTGGAGGAACGTGGCATCAGCAGGGTTCTCAAGCAGGCACGTGCACAGATAGGGCCCAAGGGGGGCTTGAGCCCCTGCCCTTTTGCCCTCAGAGTCAAAAACTGCCTTTTTTTTGGCGGGTGTTAATTGTATTTTATT
>JAINUG010001262.1:0-26584 GCA_029706075.1 Aldrovandia affinis | reverse complement strand
TTGCAACCAACCTCTTGCTGTCGGTGGTGCAACTTCAGAAGCGTGACACATTTCACAATGCTCAGTGAGGCCTGCCCTGCCAAACCTCCCATTCTCACCAGACAGCAGAGTGGGAGAAGAGTGGCATGAAGGATTGAAGGATTGAGCCACATCGTTTCCACATTGTCTTTTGATCTCGTTCCACATTATAACATGATTATTCACTGCTCCCCTATGTATTTATTCCTTTGTGATTACGCTGCTGGCAGTTTATCCTGAAGTAAGACATTGTTTTTTTGGCCCTGCATCCTCTAGACCCCGACACAAACACATTCAGGATGTGTGTCACTCTAAATCTATGTCTGGGGATGAAACAACATTCACTGGATTTAAACCCTGAGCCATGTTTCAGGGAATATTAGGGCAGATTTTGAAAATGCCCTCCATTTGCTTCGACATGGTACACTGGGAAAAATAGAGAATAATCCACTAATCCTCCTGAATAATTTATATTTAAAGAATCAAAATGGAACCTCAGCCAGTTGGAATAAAGGGTATTGTGGAACTCACAGGTGACTGACAGGGACTTTCACACATGCTTAAGGAGGAGAGGGAGATTAAACTCGAGAGATCTTACCTCAGAGTCAGGGAGGTCACTGCTTCTGTGATCTTCCCTCTGGTCACTGGATCATGTTTGCATCATCAGGGATCCACTGCATGCAGCTGTTTGTTTGATTTTTTCCTCATCCTGAAGTATGGCTCTTATCATTGGCTGTGTGCGGAATCCAAATAAATGGCATCCAATGGGCTTTGAGACAAACTTACACACCTCCCATAATGCATTGCATATTTAAAAAAATTTCTTTAAGAAAACAGATTTCCTGGTTGAGCACGTCTAAATTTGGCATTGATTTCAAATGTTCTGTTTTGGTGATTTCACGCACAGCTAAAATAAACTGCTGTAAGTTGTGGCGGTAGTTTGGGAATCTTTATGAAGTTCTCTAGTTCCAGCCCATTTTAATTCTGACTATCAGAACATTTTGCACATAGTGATTCATGCGATGTACTGTTGTATATTCTTAAAACCAAGGAGACATGGTAAGAATATGCTGAATAGCAGCAGTGCAATCACTGAATGGACAGTCAGTTTGTAGCCAAAGGAAATGACTAGGTTGCTGTATACTTTTGAGTTACGGCTGACATAAAAATTGATGTGCATGTTATGCAAAATAACCATTGTTTTCCCTGGTGGCTAGCCTCAAACCATGATTACACAAATGCTGTGCAGTCATCTATATATCTAATGTTCAAATTCCATATATTCAAAATTCATCTTTGTGATTGCCAGGGTATGGAAATAGAACTGTTATATTTTTATGGCTTATTCTTAGAATTTATGAATGTATTTACATGCTCTGCAGTAATATCACAGAGGTTAATTTTAATGCTGCACTTAATCGTACTGTAAGTGTTTAATACATGTTGGCAGTTTTTTAAAGATGGGAAATACTTGGCAAGACTCCTTGATGGTCCTTAATCCCATAATCAATCCAGGCAATTACATTTATAATCCAGTTATTTTCTCATTGGAATAGATAGATTTCATACTACAGTGTTGTACAGTGTTGATTATGTAACACTGTTCAAGGGGAAGGCAGTCCAAACAACACTCACTTTTGTTTCAGCCAATTCTGTTCACTTTCAGTTTACTTGCAAAGTAAAACTTGTTACAAATTAGATATATTCAGAAACTGCTGGAACCAAGTCAAACCCCACAGGGACTGTCACAGAAATAAGATGAATGGTTCATTTAAAACATGCACACCGTGTACAAAACAAAATGGTTTTCCTGGGTCACTGTACAACACCAATGCCAGCCAGTGGCAGCCTTGTTCACTGCGGTTCTGGGATTCCATCAGTATCTGTCTGTAACATTGAATTTAAATTCAAGTGGTCATTTTTAAAATGGATGCCCAGTCGTGCAATTTCCATGTGATGAGCATCGTTTGATCTCATCGTTTGAGCCATTTTGTCCGTTATAGAAAAAACAAAACCACCTGGCCTGTGACCCACCTGACCTGTGAACCTCGGGCGACTCTGCTCACTTACTCATGGAGAATAAACCACTTAACAATGATCACTTTAACTCTGAGGACGACACCAGAAGATGATCCAGATGAACGTTTTTGCAAATGCATCATAAGTACCTTTCGGCTGAACTGCCACAATAAACAAACCCTGCAGTGGAGAGTTTTATCCAGTTCCTCTGTTTTCACCGGAATGCATTTCTGAAAGCTGGGGGGGCGTGGGGCCATGTGTGAAATTGCAGCATAAACAATGTCCCGACATTATATCGCATCTTGTCTGTGTTTACGGTTACGAGCTGCCAGCAACAGACGGTGTATGCTGATATTTATTTTATTTACCATGTTTTCAAATACTCGTGAAAATATATGAATTCCGCTTGTGACGCTATACGGAAACAATCAGAATCATTGCGGACTGCTGCAAATAATTAACGGGAGGATATTTAACCAGCTGGCATTCTGTTTCGGCGCTTGGACATTATCTAGCTTAGCTTGATAATACCTATTGTGATTAATGTTTCTTGCCTCTCGAGAACTTGTTTGTGTGCTTATTGTGGTTTAGATTCCCAGCGTTTAGTTTATTCCGAGATTTTGGATACGTTTTGTTTGTTCCTGATCGTTGGTTATTTTGTTTTGTCTTGTTTACAGGGTTCCTACAAGTTTCAACAAGTCAAATTTAAGACTTTTTTAGACCTTTTTTAGACCTCTTTGAATAGAATTTTAGACCTATTCGCGACACCATATGATAGCTTTTTGTCATCCTCGGGGTGATGAAATTAGGGATTTCACTGCCATGCAGACAAAAAAGTCTGAAGGATAATTAAAATAAAATAAATAAGTCTCAAAAGTACATTTATTTTTATATTTTTATTAACTGTAGAAAGTCACTTCAAAGTGAAGAGAACAAAGTGCACAAAAGCTTATAACAGCTTAATGTTACAGTATGTATACAAAGAGACACGACACTTGTTACTATGTAACAGAGCTGGGGAGGAACTACTTGGGGGCATTTCTGTGAAAACTTTGTGAAAACTGAACCAGTCCCCAACAACAAAAACGTCACTCAATCTTTCTGAGCTCTGCTCCCTTTGCCTCTATCTCCTTCTCAATTATCTCAAGCTCGCCAACTTCTTCTTGCTGCCCTTTCGCAGGATGTTTGACTTGGAGATGAGCTCGGCCATCTGCCTGGGACAAGATGAGCAGCTTCTGGCAAAAAGCCCAGAGGTCAGGGTAGGGCTCGCTGAGGACATCACGCAAGAAGACATCCACTCTCTTTCGCATGGGTTGGAAAGAGTGGAACTCCTCACTTCTCCCCTCAAGGGACAGGAGAGCACCGAACTGCTCCAGTATAACATCACCTATCACAAAATGTACATAAATCAGTACATCAACAATTAGACATGTATTGGTCATTCTAGATTCACTGAAACTACACTGGTTGACATAAAAGGTCACTGTAGCCAATATGGCTGTGATAATTGCAATATTGGCTAACAACAATCATTTCAAATGTACTCAAACACTCATTCCTATGAAGCTGAAAATTAACATGTACTGTAGCTAGTATGTTCACAGATGAGACAAGTAGGCTAAGTTAACGTTAGCCTACAATAGGCCCACTGATGTAAAGTTAGCTGTGAGACACTACAGGTAATGGCATTATAGAAAAATAGCTACCAAATGGAACAGATCAATAATTGATTTGCGTTACTTACTTTGACATTCGCCAGCAAGTCCTGCGCTGTTGCATGTCCCATTAACTGGGACCCCAGGTACCTAGACTGGACTTTCCCCTCATCCCAGAAACGAACATGTATGTCCAGCTGCTTGGTCTTGGTCGCCTTGTTAAAACTTTCATCAAACGTAACAACGAATGGTCCGTTGTTGACTTTCGCGACGAGATCCCTCTTTATGTATTCCGCCAAACCGAACTTTGTGATATAAGCCGTCTTATCACCACCACACGCAAATGTTTTCGCGATGTCAGAATCGGGGAACATGGGGGCAAAAAGCTTGCCAATGCCTTCGTTGCTGTTATAGGACTGGTGTTTAACTACGGTTTCCAGCGTCCACATCACTTCTGCCACCAGTGTTGGCGTGGATCCCAGCGCAAGGTCGTTTCTTCCTTGAGTAGCGGGAGGCCGATTAGTGGTACCGGGAGACTGGGCCGCGGTAGCGGGGAGCTGGGAGGCCGGAGGCGGAGCTGCAGGCACTGCGTCCCCCGAAGGAGGAAGCATGGAGGAGAGTTGTCTGGTTTGTTGCAGACCTCTTATTTGGGTCTCATGTTTCGAGGACTTCGCATGCGATTCCAGAGACTTTACCCCTAATGTTCGAGTTTAATATTTTTTTTGCATGAAGTGCAACGGGCTTCGTCTTGATTCCCATCCACTGCTTTTAACCAGGACCTAAACGCGCTTTTCTCTACCCATAGCTCATTAAACCTACACTTGCCCATGGCTTATGAAATTACATAGCGAGGAAACTCAAAACAAAACACGAGTAGTTAGCTAGCTAGCTCTTGTCTACGTTCGACCAACTCGAACGATACGTAGCTTCGTTTGCCAATAATTTATCCCGGGGGCAGCGAATTTGCATTTTTTTGGTTCCAGCTTGATTAATTTCCGTGTAAATAGATAGGACTGATTTCTTTGCAGGACACTCAAAACATTTTTAACACAATCGAGAGCTAATCTCACTTTTAAGACCTAGCACCTCATTTTTTAGACCTAATAAGTAAAATTTAAGACCTTTTTAGGCCTTAAAAATTGGATTGTTGGATTTTAGACTTTAAGGCTTTTTTAAGACCAGCGCGGGAACCCTGTGTTTATGTCTTTCCGTGTCTTCGTAGACACGGATTTTGCTTTTAGTTTTCCTACAGACGTTTAAAGATAAATATCTTAAACCCAAACGGGCTACTTTTGATCATGTGCCTGTGCCCACTGCCAAACAGACTTTGGATGTTGGCAAACTGGCTTCTGTTGGTTGCAAGAAATGCATAGGCTACTCTGCAAGATGTCTTTGTCTGATGGCCTTTGAGAGAGAGATGGCCCATCTGACAGATCTTTCAGGTCTGGATCATGAATATTCAGTAAATTAGCATATAGCCCTCCCACAACCTGAAATAAATGTGACCAGTTCTGATAAAAATAGTTTTTTAGCTATTTAGATCTCATATGTGCTAAACTATTTTCACACCCTTCCATAACCAAGACCTTGATGAACAAACGCACATTGGCAAAACAATTTGTACTTTCACAACTTTTGTGACGGCAGAAAAATTTACTCTTTATAACTTGTGTGTTTGTAGATCTATTTACAAGCTGCATATGATACTGACCAAACTATTGATGGCATATAAATGTAGCTGTGATTGTCCTTCAAATGAAAATATCAAACACTTTGGAGTAAGTGTGTGTTAAGTTGATGAAATTGAGATAAATATCAGACCACGCCAAAATCACAAACCTCCTCTAAGCTTAGCACAGACCTCAGGGGGTTAATAAAATAAACACAATTTCTTTGCTAAATGTGAACGAATAATTCCAGTAAAGATAATAATACAGTGTGGGGGGGTTTATTAGTGTGTGTGAGCGTGGTGAGGGTGATCGTCTTCGTGAGACAGGAGTAAACAGCCATTACCCCCCAGGGTGCTGCAGAACACACACACACACACACACACAAACTCTTCACAACACATCGCGTCACAACACAAATATGATTTCAGCTCAAACGCTGATAAACCTTTAGGCAAATGGATACAGAATCATTAGTGGCAGCGCTGCAGCTGAACACAACGCAACAGAGACGCATCCCATCCCTCCCATTCTTCTCCCCCTCCTCTGATGACAGTAAGGCCTTCAGCCCACCATCTCCCCCCTGCTGGCATCTGGTATTTATGACAGGCAGTGAAAATAAAGTTTCTGAAGATCTTTTGATTATACATGTCTCCCACGCTCCAGGATAAACTGGGCTTTAGAGATTAGGTGTTTCAAACCCCTAAAATGACACTTGTGAGTTCAGGATTACGGTGTTTTATGCGTGTAGGCACAGATAACAGTGGGACAATGAGGCTGGAGCGTTGTAGGAATACATCGCGGTAGCCTAGCAGCCAGATGGCTGCCCAGCTCACGCAAAAGTTTTAATTAAAATTAAAATTAAAATTAAGGCTCTGCATCAGGCACTAGGTTTTATTTACTTGTGGAGGAAAAAGGTTTTTAATGTGGCTAATGTTTCTTTAACTGGGCAGGCTGTTCCACATTGCTTTGAATCAAACAAGGGGAACCTTTTATAAAAATTTTAAAAAGTTTGGCGAGCAGTTCAGTGATCTGGGGTCGTTTTACGTGATGCCCCTGACACACAGCCCGTTTGATTCAAGGCTCGGGGAATACTCTGATATTATACTCTGCTAGTTCAGATTCTCCACAGCAAATGCTGGCTCCAGTCGCTCTGCATCTCCTCTTCACAGATTGTACCATACATCACACTGGCAAACGCCAACACGTCAAAGCGTAACGTTAGAACAGCAAATGCTCTATTGAAACCACTTTCCCCCTGCTAATAGCTGACCTTTAAACCTGTAGAGTTGAACAGCGAGCTTGTCCAGCCTGTTGTTGCTGCTCCACTGTGGATCACTTAGGCCATGCTCACGCTGATCCCTTTCTGCATTCTCAGGGCACATCCTTGCATTCCTAACGAGTTTCCCTTTAATTGAATTAATTAATCAAATTAAACACAAACTCTCTCTCTGTGTGTGTTGTGGAGCATTTGCTTGTCTCTAAGGCCCTCTTGACTGGTGGCAGCCACCTGGCCAAGCTCAAATGCCAATACATGATTCACAACTTTCACAAGAGGCCACTCACATGAATAGGTAATAGTTTGGCATAATAAGCACTTATTAATATTTCATTCTGTGTATAATGTAAATTTAATTCTGTATACAATTTCATTTCATGTTCTCGAAACCATTATTTTTCAGATGTTCTGCATGTTCTCGAGGTGAGCCGTTATGAATCGGAGTTTCCCTCGATGGGATACAGAGTGGGTTGAAGTGTCCGGACGTCTGCTTTGGATGCTGAAGGTGTGACTGCATGAGCTCTGAAATTTAAACGTTCAGCTCTGTCACAGCACACAGACATCGCCAGTGTGTCTAGTGATATTGAGGCGTTGTTATGGTATCCAAGGGTAGATTCATCAATAACTTTAACACACTTTATTTTGTACTTTTTAAAATGAAAATCAGTGGTTTGTGTCAAAGAACATTGCTTGAGATAAAAAAATTAAAAAAAAAAATAAATAAATGCAGTTATTTAATGCACTTCACACCGTGTCGGGCCTTACTTACTATACTTGTGGATAATAATTGTATAAAAATAATATGTCAGTCTGTTAAAATCAGCGACCCTAAATAGGTCAGATTTAAGTTTTGCAGTCTCGACCTTAGGCTTAGAAAATAAATGTATAAATATGTATTTGGGAAAATATGGTATTTCAAACAGTGTTTTGTGTGGATGTTTTCTGTTCTTTTTATAAATGCATTTTAACGAGTCTTTGTTCAAAGATCTTTTTCTGCTTTGCGCTTACAGTTGAAGAGAGTGTGGCAGGTCTGTACTGGGAAAGGAGCCTGACAGCTTTTTAAAACAAACTGAGAGAGCAAGTCCTCTGTGCATGGACCTGATTCTCACTCTACAGTCATCAAGCACAGATCAGTTTAATTTAACAAAGCACAACTGCTTCAGGCTAAATGTGTGCCTTTACACTTGTATGCCCCAAAGCAATCCAAATTATTCAGTGCAGTCTGTCAAAACCATATCATCATGAATGAGTTACTGTAGACCTTGAAATACTTTTTTAGATATATAATAGATATATATTATATATAATATCTTGTATCTTTATTTACAAAGACCTTAGGGTCTCTTCATACCACAAAACCTTTTTGAGCATAGTGTTGCCATGTTTTAATATTGTTGTAAATAATTAAGCTTTTTTGCCAACCGACAGAGCAATATGCCACATTTTCAAATGCATGGTTTAATTTTTAACGTGCTATATAATGGGTTTATCCATCATACAACCCTGCAGTTTATGGAAATGTAAAGATAACTGTATTATTCCCAGAGAGGAAATGTGTCATGTGACAGAGTAGCCTACTGTTCCATAGTTTATGGACTGTTGCTACGATATGGCAGTCTTAAAGACAGAGGTTAGCACGGATATATCTTTTGTGTATGGTGACTGAAGTTGTAAATGAAAAAGCAGGTGTTGGCCATGACCTCAAAGGACCAGCAATCAGTGGAGAAAAGGATGGGCAACCTGCCCTCGCCATTAGCTATTAATCATCCAAACGCAATTCATCAGAGAAAATCGCCCTTGAATTATTTACGCATGAGGCATGTGGCCAAGGGATCACAAGCATTTGTTCAATTCCAAACTCGAAGCAAATTCTCACCTTTTGTCACAGTGACAACATTTTAAAACATTTTCAAAGCACCTGTGACCAAATGTAAAGTCGGGGGTAAAAGCTGGGTAGTTAAAGTATCCCCATGGCTTTACCGTGAATAATAAAATAGCCTTGGCCTCTTTTGTTTCTAAACCACGAACAGCCCTCATTCCACCTTAATTCATGCACGCTTTAATGTTCCCACTGCGCTGAATTCATCCAGCGCTCAATAACAGCGCTGCGATCAGGAGCCCTTCTCTCTCATGACTCCTGTTAAAACTGACACACATCGCCAGTCAACTGCAGTATTTTAAAATCCTTTATTTGACATGCTGAAATATCACTAAAGAGATTTAAGACAAAGGGGAGAGATGCATTACGAGTTTGTGTTCAAATAATTTTGTATTCAGTTCATAGCCGTTTCATTTTACTTTGTTGCTATTCTTTGAGAACTTTTCCACTGATTGAGGAGAAACATTGAAAACATGTACAAATAATATTTCAGTGCCGTAGCCCGAATACTGATTCGGAGATGTCACTTGGAAGACCACAGGGGAGATGTTTCGCTTATGATCTTTTTACATATTCATTATCGCAAATGACTGACTATTATTGTTTTGGTTTTTTCTTCTGATGATTATATTTATGTTGCTTTATTGTTTTGTCAAACTGCAAAGTATTTATACGACAACAGCATTTCAATTAGAAAGCTCTGGTAGTAATGATCACATTTATTGTCATTTTTCAGTGTTGGGGAGTAACAGAATTACAAGTAGCCGAACTATGAATTTAACTAGATTGAATTTAACTGAAAAAATGTGATCACTACTACCAGAGCTTTCTAATTGAAATGCTGTTGTCGTGAGATGGGGATAAGGATGGGGGTAAGGGTGGGAGGCGGGGCGGCAGGGGGCGGGGTGGGCGAGATGGGGGTAAGGGTGGCCTCAGGATCAATCAGCCAGCACTAATCCAGCACTCTGGCAGCTTGGTACGCCGTAAACGCAATCGCACAGCTGGAACACACACGCTCTGCTACGAAAGCTGAAAAGCCACTAATGCCACACGGCTGTCTTACTTAAGGTGGTATTCTCCCCTCTCCTCCTCTCCCCTTTATAGTTTTATACCATCACAGTGGTTCCACCTTAAAGCAGTTTCCATTACCCACTTGTCATCTCGGGACCGGGCCTTCTCTCTGAGTCCTCAGGACAGCGAGTGACAGGAAGCATGCCATCGCGTCTTGTGCCTTACCAACGTCAGGAGAGATTGCATGTAGCATTGTGTGTTTCCCCTAACGGAGCGTGTGAACTTTTTAAAGGAACAAAATGCGATGCTCGACTGCTGCCATTCTCTTCAACCATGGTCTCCTACCCGCATCCACACACACACACACACTCACTCTCTCTCTCTCACACACACACTCTCTCTCTCTCACCCCCATCCACACCCATACTCCCCCACACACACTGTCTGTCTCTCTCTCACACCCACACCCATCACTCAGTCTTGCTCACACACACACACACACACACGTGTACCCTCACACCCACACCTCACACAAACCCAGAAGTAAAAATGGGACTTCTCACTTATATGCAAACTCATGTGCTTTTTTTCCTGTTTATTCCCCATTTTTCTCCCTATTTTTAGTAGCCAATTATTATTACTCTTTTTCATGCCAGTTATCCCCTCCCTCATATGAGAGGTCGCTGCCGTAGTCCTGAGACCAGTAGTGAGTGCTGTACCGCCTACTTCGAGCCGGCACCTGCCTAAGCCGTCACCGTAACACACAGGGCCACTTAAGTGATCAGCTGACACATATTCCCTCCCCCTGATCTGGGTCAAATGAGTTTGGTGTTTTACGCTCCTTCAAGAATCAGTAAATGTGTTTTGCGTTTCACGAACAGGGTGTGAGGCAGGTGAGGGGGTAAAGAGTGGTTCTGTTGCCGGTTCACAGGGGGAGAAAGGGAGAAATTGTGTGAGCAGCAGATACCATGAAGATGAACAAGATATTGAGTGCAGTACATAGCATAGAACATGGAAACAAATCTGGTCAAGTACGGCTTTGCCATCCCAACATTTATAACTTTTTCCATAAACATATCTGGTGCAGACACAGTGCATATATGTGTATCTCTGGGTGTCGTCTTCTGCACAAACACCAGGAGGGCAGTGTCTCCTCATCAGAGCACTGAGCTACCGCTGTCTCTGTGGGTCATAAATAAGAGATTTGCTCTGACCTCTTAACATCACATTTATCACCTGACATCACCCCTGTGTGCGTGTGACCTCAGATCCATAAAGACTTCCCTGGGCACAGGGTCCATGTCAGATTAGCTGAAGGGCTGGTCAGCACAAATCCGCTTTACATCGCTTCTCCAGCGCGTCGGCTTGCCTTGCCTCCTCTGTGCTTCTCCAGCTCTTTCAGTCAACGTGTTTCAGAGACCTGAGGCCACAGGAGTGACACACATCCCCTCCAGAGAATCGTGGAGAACTTTAGGAAAACATTATAAGAAAAACGTCACTCAAAAAGGAACATGGATTCTATTTTTTAAAAGAGGTTTCATCTATGAGTGCTATATTCTGCCATTAATTGATGGGCTAAAAATCTTAGATTTAAAAAATCATATTATTCCAAATAACACCTCATACATATTATATTTTTATTCACCTTTTCCTCCTCTCTTCTTTAATCATTTTCAACTCGACATTTAGAGAGCCATTTTGGGAATTAAGTTAATACCGGCTGACAATATTGCGGTCTGTAAACCTGTGACATTTTCATTCCTTTGAGGCAATATTTAATGAATGTTAGGCCACCTGTAAAATCTGAGGCCAGTAATTGAATAGTGAAGACCTTTAACTCTTTACTCTGCCATTATGAGCTGGCAGGCAGGAATTAAATAAATGGAAGCCGTCGTAAGGCTGAATGAGTATCCAGCGCTGTGCTCTATTTCTTCACCAGCGATGAAGATGAACTTCTGCAGTTTCTCAGAGCTGATGAACCCAAGCCTGTTTCACAGCGCATTCGTCAGCTTGACTCCATCGGTCTCTGAGCACTTATAAAATGAGGTTTTCTGATTAAACAAGTCACAGTGAATGAGACACAGAACACAGAGAGTAGTGTTGAATCTTGATGTTGATTTGTTGGGACAGTCGAGTAGTAAAGTGCACAACATGGGGTTTTTATTGGTCTTTATCTCGTATTGACTTGAGGAAGAAGTGAGACACATTTCCCTCCTCATGTCGAGCCACAGGAACAGAGTCAGCACTTCCTCTCTGAGATCCATTATCCTGAGGCCCAAATGAGCGCCTTGCCCGCTCCCATCTCCTGACAGAATTAATTTGATAATTTCCTGAAAAGCTCCCTTTGGCTCAGACTTTGGATATGGAAGGTGTGTGTGTGTGCTTGTGAGAGACGTCCTGCTCATGAATTTAAATGAAAGAGGGGGATCCACAGTCCCTTCAGGAAACCCGTTGGGCCCCCTTTAATGCTGAGCAATGGCATGTGTGTGTGTGTGTGCGTGCGGGACAGGCCCTTTCCTGTAATGAGTCTGTAAATGGGAGGTGTTCCTCATTGAGAGAGGGGGTTGAAATGTCAGAGGCTCGGTCCTCGATTGAGCAGCACTATGTTTACACTGCAGCTGGATTCCAGTGTATTTTTTATATCCACTTTTTCCAATTTGTATGGATTGACCTGCTGTCCACACTCATTTCCATGTGTGACCCATATCTGATTCATGTGTTCAGACTGCGCTTGTATTCTGAGATGATAATGATGCATGTACGCCTGCACTGTTTATCAGTGGGGAGACCGTAGAGAACAGAGAGGGAAACACACTGTGTCTGGAGCTGAAGCCAAGGCCTCTGTTAGCCACGCTCTCTCATACCATTAATTTATTTTCCATAATTTATTTCCAATTTCTCCTGTGCAGAAGCATGCCCACACAATGAAATAAAGTGTGTTACTTTAGCATGACTCCACAGCCTGTTTGTGCCTTTGGGCTGCTGGTGATGTCATTCACCTGATATTGGTGATTTTGGCGTGATATTCTTGGCAAAGAAAGGCAAGGTTTCAAACAAAATGCACTTGAGTCACACAAAATCTGATCCAGGCGTACGGACACAACTTGCATGTCAGCTGAGCATTTACAGTGCCCTCCAGAATTATTGGCACCCTTAGTAAAGATGAGGAGAAAAAGGCTATGAAAATGTTTTATTTGTTTGCTCATCAGCTTGATCTTACACTCAAAATATGAGAGAAATCTAACCTTTAATCGAAGTCAAATTATTCAAATAATTTTCTGTGCAGTGTGAGCACTTAATCACACGTCAGGCAGAACAAGGTCCTCGCCCCAGTCCAACCTCCCCGAGATCGACCGCTGGCAGATCCCCCCCACCCCTCTCTTCGACTATTTAACCAGCCTGACCAACTAGCTCACTTTCCCCCTGTGCCGCTTTACAATATGTCCATGTTTCTCAATCCATTCCTACAGGGCACACTGCGCTGCGTGTTTTCATTCCAACCAGTGCTTGATCATGCTCAAGAGATCATTAACAGACGACCGATGCAGATGATAAGATTGGGAGCAGAGGTTGGAATAAAAATGTCCAGGGCAGTGTGCCCTGTAGGAATGGATTGAGAAACACTGCGTTATGGAAATGAAATCATCAGGACTGTGAGTTGATCCAGGATTAACTGTAGGGAGGTGGGCTCAGCTGTAGGCTGAAAGAGTCACTGTGAGGTTCCAGCAGCGTTTGTGTTTTATGAGCGTCAGCGTTCTGGAGCTGAGTGAGGATCGTAAGGGGAGGTAGATAAAGGGCCGTGTTACAGAGGTGAGTCTGCAGAATCACGCTTCGTTTAAGAGACCGGGAGTAGGGGGGCCTCCCGGGTGGTGTAGAGGTAAGAGCGTCCGACCAGGATGCACGTTGCCCACTGCAACTGAAGTTCGATTCCACCAGCTGCATCAATATCAGCTCTGGCCGGGAGTGCCACTAGGGGGTGGCAATGGGCTGTCCGCCCTAGGGAAGGGGGAGCTCGATATGAGCGGCTCTATGTACCAAAGTTGCAGTCGACGGCTTGGCGAGTGCCAGCTCGGAGGAGGCGGTACATCACCTTTGTCACTGCCGGTCTCAGGGCTACAGCAGCGAGCTCACAATACGAGGGGGGATTGACATGAGAAAAGGGAGAGATAGTTCATATGAAAAGAGGGTATAACATGGGCTAATAAATTGGGAGAAAATGGGAAAAAATCTGAAACAAAAAAAGAAACCGTTAGTAGGATCATAGACTCTATTGAGTGGAGAATCACGTGATCCTGCAGTAATTGGTATTGCCAGAAAAAATATGTACTGTATGAGGTAAAATGTCAGAAATCTGCTGACTTTTTTGTATATCACATTTGAGTGTGTGTTACCATGGAGAAGTAGATGTACATGCTGTGAAGAACATATGGCCCTTCTTATCACACCGTCTGACATCCTATCAGTGGAAGACCACACGCTGAAATGTGATGCAGAAATCTGCAGGGTGGGCATCGTTTGGCATTTAAATCTCTGGGATATTATCATGTGCAGGTTTAACTCTGATATTTGGGAACACATACGGGGATAAAGAGTCATTATATTCTCTTAATGTTGGTCTAAATGCCTCCATGGTCACATGTGAAACACAGTCACACTGTAATGCAGCCCCCATACAGTCATTAATGGCTCAGCCCTAACCCCTCCCATCACCCCACAAGGTGAAGAGTTATCACATTTTCCCATTGAACTTTTGAACTGGAATTTCCCACCGTGTAATCGGCAAATAAAACTTGCTGTTGATTGTTCTCGGGTTCTATCCTGCTCAGCGAGTGACAGCCAGGCTAGCTGTCACACAGATGTTAGGCTGCATTCACGAGCTCATGGTAGTGACCATAGATATAAAAACTTAGATGACTCATTCACCCTGTTCAGATGTGTCTATGTGGCTGCCATATTGGCGCGGGCAAGATCTGTGTCTAAACAAACACATGTATTTAGAGATGCAGACTTCCCCTGATAAATTCTACTGTAACTTGCATAATTCTCAACCAATTTTTTTGAAATTTGGCTCGTTAACGTGATACATTTCTGCATCAATATGGTGGCCATGCAGATGTATCGCTGTGACATAAAACAACAGCAGCCAATCTACGTTTTTATATCTATGGTAGCGACGGTCAGGCTAGCTGTCACACTGTCATTAGGCCCATGTTTACGAGCTCACGGTCGCGATGGCGCTGGCGACTAATTCACCATCTGTACACTCAGCGGCTCCCCATCGGGGTCAATGAAGTTTGGGCTGATCAGAGTTCATCAGTGAGCAGCTGAAGTTTGGGCTGATCAGAGTTCATCAGTGAGCAGCTGAAGTTTGGGCTGATCAGAGTTCATCAGTCAGCAGCTGGCCCCGTTCTCCACACTCCGTGAGCTCCTCCTGGACCCCCGCCAGGGCCTTAACCCCCACTACAGGAGGGGTGCTCTTGCCGGCGGCAGGGCGGGCATAAAGCAGCATCTCTGCCCATGCACCGAGGTTCTGCCTCCTCCAGTCTGCGCCAGCGATCCGGCCACATGCTGATCCAGGCCTGCCAGCAGAACCGCTCCGCAATTAAAAACTCTCCACGCTCCACCGCACCGCAAACGTGCTAAATGAGTTCTGCAGAGGAAGGGGTCCCGTGTTCAGATAAAAGCCTCTCTCTCAAAGACACTGACTCCAGTACAGGCTGCTGCTCATTCTGTTCCACAGCGGTAGGCGGGTCACAGACAGGGTGCAGCCAGACGTTACACAAGGGTCTTTATTCTCTCACTGTGTCCTCATCATTATCAACGCGCTGTAGTGAGTAATATTATTATTATATTATTATTGTAGTGACAGCACCACACACAGAACAGTACACCCCACTGATATATCTCACAGGCTTCAGTAAGTTTGTCAGTTTTATAGTTTCAGAACTAAATAGGAACATATTGAATGCAAACATCCCTGCCACTTGAGCTAAAAGGCTAAACTGATCCTAGATCAGCACTTCTACTCTTACAATCTTTGTTCATACGGGCGCTGGTCTTTGTTAGTCCTGCGCTGGTTTTACCCAAAAGCACATTATCGGTTTCTTGGTGATCTTTTCATGGGTGTTGTACTGAACTCACCACATTAAAAATACCATTCTCCTGACTGCACCTAACGCTACAGGTATTAGCGTGACTGTTAGTGAATGCTAATGTGATTCTGATTACACCACTGAGACACGGCTGACATGGATACATCCTTCAGCAGCAGTCTGCTTTCAGGCGATGGTATTAATAATCGTCCAATGAGAATATTATAACTTTAGACTCTTGGCAAGGCACAAGAGGACTTCAAATAAGTCAGGATCTTATAATAGCCAGAGACTTGCAGTAAGGTGTTTGATTATATTTTTCAGTGTTCCGCATAAATTGTACACTGTTGACGTATGATTTAATGGAATATTGCACATTTTCATTTGTTACAAATGGGCTGGCTTTGTTTTGCTCCATGTTCTATTTTATATTATATTTTCGCTGCTTAAAGATTTTTGAAGTTCCAACCAGCGCTGTGCTTGAGAGAGAGCAGACAGTTTATTTAACTTGATCTCCTCCAGCTTGTGTGGAACATCTCGTTAGGATGGACGTTGTGAAGGGCCGCGATGATGAATGATTTATGAATATGGAAATAACCATTCTGCTGCTCTGAGGTTGGTGCGGTGCTGGTGTCACAATCCCTGACCTCCAGCTGTGATCTCCAAAGCAATTCATATTTCATATTTCTGACGGAAATGTGTGAGAGCAGAATCACACACACCTGCACCTTTCCCTGAACCGTAGCATGAGCTCTCTCTCTCTCTCTCTCTCTCTCTCTCTCTCTCTCTCTCTCTCTCTCTCTCTCTCTCTCTCTCTCTCTCTCTCTCTCTCTCTCTCTCTCTCTCTCTCTCTCTCTCTCTCTCTCTCTCTCTCTCTCTCTCTCTGTGTAAACAGAGCTGTGTCATAGTATATTTGATTGCAAAGTTGCACTATGTAGAAAATTAAAAACGAACTTAGTATAAAACTTTGTTTGTATGTACAGTAGGTCTATGTACAGAGATCAGTATGGTACAGATAGTTCAGGAATACACATATGATTGACAGTCTTTATGGTGGTTGTATTCCATTGGATGTCGTTTTCCTGTCACAACAGCTCACAAATCTTGCTGCTGTGTTTGCACACTGTGTGTACTTCATGCAAGGGCAATTTTTCCATGGACCGGGGGGAGAGTCACGCGCATAACAAAACACAATAAAGTGCATATTATATAATTTAATTCTTAATTTAAATTATTATATTTATAATGTAAGCGTGACCAGCATTATTGCCTTGTTGTCAACGTCGGTAGACTCGTTAACCTGGATTGCGTACCACGGTGACTCATTAATCCTCTCTAACAATTGTGCCTCAATGTCCTCTGCTATTTCATCAATTCATCTAGTTATGGTGCTAGCCGAAAGAGGAACCTGTGCTACCTTTTTAACTGCAGCCTCTCCTAAAAGTTCACAGCAAACTTAGCGGCAGACAGGATCAACTCTTCACCAATAGTGAAGGGCTTCTTAGCCCTGGCAATGCGGTTAGCCACTAAGAATGATGCTCTCAGTGCAGACACATTTGATGATGTGGTGGCCTTCAATAATTGCTTCTGTCCTTCGTGTTCACGTTTTTTTCTTTCAAAAAACTCCAAAGGCTTGTCTTTTAATGCAGGGTGCTTGGTCTCTACGTGGCAAAGCAGTTTTGAAGGCTTCATGGCCTCGTTGGGTAGCCGGTCGCCACATATTATACAGAGCGGGCATGTGAATCACCTGTTGCGATGAACCCGTAATTTAAATAGGGCTCTTGGTATTTTCTTTTAAAAGCAGCTTTCTTTTTTTTTGGCAGTCTTGGAGTCTTCTGCTGTCTCATCATTGGGTCTTTCCCCCTTTTCAAAGAAGCTCTCCAGCAATGTTTGTTTTTTACTCATTTTTGCTAGGGTTAGCTTGTGGGCTCAATTTATCGGTGCATGGAAAAAAACTGCGACTGAGACAAGTGCGGAAAAGAGGCACAGACGGAAGTGGTCATTTTTCAAAATAAAACACCCTGCAGACTGCGATAGTCAATAAAATGGAAATAAAATAAAAAATAAAAAGTTTTTATTCTTTCTGTGTGGCCCGGTACTGGTCCGCGGCCCGGTAATTGGGGACCCCTGCCTTAGGGCATTAGACACACAGGGCATTAGTCCCTCAGGGCATTAGAAACACAGGGCATTAGACCCTTAGGGCATTAGACACACAGGGCATTAGTCCCTCAGGGCATTAGAAACACAGGGCATTAGACACCCAGGGCATTAGAAACACAGGGCATTAGTCCCTCAGGGCATTAGAAACACAGGGCATTAGACACCCAGGGCATTAGAAACACAGGGCATTAGACCCTTAGGGCCGCGGAGGGACAGAAACCCTGTCTGCGAGAGTCACCCGAGTGCGATTAATCACATAGAGACTAATTATTGTGGACTCTCTCTCCATGTGATAACTCTCTCTCCATGCGATAACTCTCCCTCCATGCAATAACTCTCTCTCCATGCGATAATTCTCTCTCCATGCAATAACTCTCCCTCCATGCAATAACTCTCTCTCCATGCGATAATTCTCTCTCCATGCAATAACTCTCCCTCCATGTCATAACTCTTTCTCCATGCGATAACTCTCCCTCCATGCAATAACTCTCTCCATGCGATAACTCTCCCTCCATGTGATAACTCTCTCTCCATGCGATAACTCTCTTTCCATGTGATAACTCTCCCTCCATGCAATAACTCTCTCTCCATGCGATAACTCTCACTCCCGCCTTTTCTTTCTAAAGTTGGTGAGCATCAGTGCTTCCAGGGTTCATTCAAATGCCCCACAATGCAGAGCAGAGAGACAGTCTGAAAGTAATATCACCTCACCTCATCTCTGTATTTCTTCCTTCTTCCTGTGGGGGAAAAACGGTTCCTAGACTTAATTATCTAATAAATTACAGACAAAATGTAAATAATACAGCATGTTCAATCAAAGTATATTCCTCACAGTTTGGAACAAGCTCTTCCAAGCTTGGAGGAAGAGACGGCAAAGATAATCAGAAACAGAATAGCAGTGGATCACTTGCTTTGACAAAAACCGAACCATTAAAACATTTAAAAGTGGAGATTATAGAAGGCGGTATCCACGCCTGCAGTGTGTGGTCTGTAGCGTCTCTCTGATGAGATTCGAGAGCCACAGTGTTTATTGCAGCATCTCTCTGATGAGATTTGAGAGCCATGGTGTTTTATTGCTCACTAAAGTATGATCACTGTGAGATCATCAAGAGAAGAGAGATGTGTTCTGTGTCATCACGAGTACATCATCGCTCACTCTTTAAATGTCTAAAAACAGGCAGTGATACAGCTCTGACTGCTTGGGGGTCGTGGGAACAGCGGGGTTAGACAGCTGGCCGAATTTCCCCCGTGAGTGGAATATGCAACATGAACTAGAAAATAAAAAAGGGCATAATTGGATACAAAAATGGGGAGAAAAAAAGCAGAAGAAAAAATCTGCTGTTTTGAGACGAACTTCAATCATTATTCCGCGTGCTTGAATATTCAGACACACGTTTGAAGATTTGACAGGATGTCTGTGGAGGGGCCTCTCAGAGATGGAGGTGGTCCTGCAGGAGGGTGAGGGGTAGGGGTGAAATTGGTGTGGGAGCGATAGGAGCGTTCTGGCTCCATCCCTGGAGCGGTTCCAGCTCCAGGCAAACTCCAAAGCACATTTCAGATAAAAATGCATGCCAATACAAAAAAAAATATATTTTTTTTTAACTTAAATATAACAATCCACAACAATTGTCTAACACTTTCTCAGTAACTCAAAAAGCCACTAACTCACCCATGTGTTTACCTTACGGTACTCTGCAAGTTGCTTGGGGAAAAGGTACATCTTTTATTTCCTCCCTAAATTGCATTCAGCTGCCAGTAGTGCCAGTTTCCCTGTGCTGCCCCTTGGGATGCCACAATATACAGTATATATATTTTTACTGTGGCAGGGTGACGGGGCGAATGCAAGCAACAAACATGAACGGCACAAGCAGGTATGTGCAGCTAATTGTGCTGATGGGAGCTGGCCGATATCTGAAATGACAGCTTCACCTCGTTTGGCGAATCCCAGCATGTTTGGCATGTCTCTGCTGCTAACTCTATTTCTCTCTCTCTCGTTCTCATTCTCAGATTCCTCCAGCAGCAACCCCTCGGCCTGGAAGCCCAAGGAACCGATTGCCTGAACCGTCCAGGGGAGAAGTGTGCCTGAGCCCGGTGTCGGAGCGAGTGAGACGCCGTGGAGCCGCTGGCAGCCGTCCTTCCAAAGCTCGCCATAAAGGAAGCGCCAATAAGCGGGCTGTAGCTGGCCCACTGAATGTTCTGTTTAACCCGCCTGTGAGCGGGGAACCCAGGGAGCCTGGTGGAGAAACTCAAAAATAAAAACTTCTTTCCCTCCCTGTAATTCTCTCTCTCTCTCTCTCTGGTCGTGGTCATGTCTTCTATAAAAATATTAAGAAGGGCAATGTAATAATAATATAATAATATATGCCATTTAGCAGACATTTGCTCTACCAACTGAGCCATACAGAACGACAGCAATGTTTCACTTTGTATAATGGTAGGGTCACTCCAGGAGACGTCATTGAATTTCATGGTGAAAAGAAATCATTTAGTGGGTTTTCACTGCTGTTAAACTCCGAAAAGGGTATTTTTTTTACCCGAGGACAACACAAGGGATTAAGAGGTTCTTCACCTTTGATTCAATGCTTATTTTGGTGACTAGATCTCAAACGAGAACCAGACGTGAGCACACCATGGCCGATATCAGCTCTGCCTCCTCACCCTCTACACTCAGTTATATAATTACAAAGACCATTATATTTAAATAAAAATAAATAAAAAATGAAATATACTAAGCGCTGGTTTGCAGGCTCTACAGAAGCGCAGAGTCAAATCTGAGCTCTAACGTGGGGAATGCCTAACACGCCAGCAGGGCGGGGTAATTGTGCAGGAGTTGTTTGAAGTCTAAATAATTGTGCAGGAGTTGTTCTAAGCCTAAATAAACAGCAGTAAGTGGGCGTGATTGGTCACCAATAGAAGGTGATGGGGATGCTGGTTAGTGCAATGAAGACTATAATTACACATTGATCGTAATATTAGGCATTACCGGCCTGTTAGCAGCCATACGCAGGATCGTTTATGTGATACAGACATCAGTAGGCAAGCCATGCTGTTCAGTGGAGATTACCGCTCTGGATTCCTGGCTGACACTGTTTACTTGTAGTGTTTTTCCCCTCCTCTCTCTCTCTTGAAGATACAATTTCCCAGCGTGATAATAAATTGAATTGCAGAAGGCGATTGTGTTTTATTGGTAATGTCGTGTAACTGCAGTCATCTGAGTGAGAAATTAAACTCCCCCCCTGAAGGAATGACAGTAGTGAAGACTCCACGGTTATGGAAATCGAAACCTTGATCTTGATGTGAGGACTTCTGTCGCATTCACAACAGGGAGACGCAGTTTAAAAACCTGTCCGTTTTGGAGGAGTAAACAGACGTTCTCTGAGGAAGATCAAAGGCCAAAACTGTTACCAGACTGAATTAACGTTGTTATTGTACTGTAGTTATTGGTCTACAACTGTCCCGTATTAGCCACGATGTCCCATTTTTGGGCCAAATTTGGCTCGTCCCGTATAACAAAATACCAGTCAGACATCAAAATAGAATCCCATCATATTTTAACGGTGTAAATAAGTTCAGCAAAATAATTACAAACTTTTGTCCATCACATTCTCAGATGAAAATGATGATCAGGTAATTACTAAAAAAATATATACTGTATATTGCCCTGTTGTGACTGACTGCATGCACCACTGATATTCCCTCCTGTTGTCTGGGAATCAATAGAAGTTCAATATTGTTAAGATATTATTAAGTAATCAAACTGAATTAGCGTTGGTCTACGACAGATTAATTTTTCTTTGTGAGTTTCCTGTGAAGAAATCCATATTTCCATATGCATCTGCGCTCTGTCTCCGCTCCACACGCCCCATTTATCATCTGTGAACAAACCAGCAGTGATGTCAGACTGCGCTCTGATCACCAAGCCCCTTCCTGCGCGACCCTTTGGTGATGGGGGGGGGGCAGCGTTCATGCCCTTTGGTGATGGGGGGCAGGGGCAGCGTTCAGGACGGCACGCCTTGCTGACTCCACTGTTCACACCGTGCACACGTTACTAACCATTCTCCGCATTGTTGCACAATCAACGCTGGACTCTTTCACTTCTGTGTCGTTGCGTATTATATCACGATACACGCAGTGGTGATCCCATAGTGACGGCGCTTGAACAAATGACAAAACTGTTTTACAATGACAAGTGTTACTCCCAAATTTGAGATCTCCAGTTCTATCTCTCAGGTTACTGGTGCTGTATATAGTCAGCTGATGGCATAGCCCCCTCACGACCCTGTCTAGATCCCAGATGTAGTGCTGTCCAGTATATCCCCCTCACAACCCTGTCTAGATCCCAGCCGTACTGCTGTCCAGTATATCCCCCTCACAACCCTGTCTAGATCCCAGCCGTACTGCTGTCCAGTATATCCCCCTCACAACCCTGTCTAGATCCCAGCCGTACTGCTGTCCAGTATATCCCCCTCACGACCCTGTCTAGATCCCAGCTGTACTGCTGTCCAGTATATCCCCCTCACGACCCTGTCTAGACCCCAGCCTGTACTGCTGTCCAATGCCTTTACTCACTGGGTAGCATTGGAGACACAAATGTCGGCTCAATATACTGTACATATTTGAATATTGTCGTAAATATTCTCAAATTGACTGTTTCTTTTGCTTGGGCCAGATGAAATGTAATCAAATCCACTGAATTGACGCCTCTCCAGCAGATTCAATTTAAGTTATTTACCCATTTTCATAATGCATTCCCAAGAGCAGTCATGGATTGTGTCCACCAGTTTAGTCTGCAGCTTCTAAACACTGTGGCACAACAGGCAGGGATTTGAGGTGTGCGGCCGACTCATTTTCACAAAGGCTCCCCGAAGACAATCTGAGAGCTGATGTCACACCAGCAGATGGACTTCTGTTCCCAGAAGGAAAAAATTATATTTCTGCAGCCTAGACTTGTTTTTTAAGTGAAAGTAAATATGTAACCAAATTCGATATTTGCTTTGGTTTGTTGTGGACTGAATGTGCTTAAGCTTTGTTTGGATGTGTGCACAAAAATTTACTGAAATTAATTCAAATAAATAAAACACAATGTTCCCATATGTTATAAAATCACCCTAATGCACATCCTCACCAGTGTGTAGGCACTCATCATTTCAGACCTGCTTCTGATTCAGACCTTTCTGTGAGGTATGGGATAAGGACCCAGACGCAGATCAGGATTAGGCAAAAAGGAACGTTTAATTCAGGCAGGAGTCAAAACCAGAAGTCAGAGTAGTGAAGATAAAAAATCAAAATCCAGAGAGTAGTCAACAAACAATCCAAAAGTCAAAACCAAGAAATCAGAATAGGCAAACAAACAGAATCGGCAGGCAAACGCGAAGTGAAAAACAGAAGGGGTGTCTTGGGAAAATGCAACAGACTCTGGCTTACTATCAATCGGCACAGGGAATGATGATCAACGTTCTGACAAGGAGTGAACATAAACACGGAACTTATATACAGGCAGGGAAGGGAAACACAATAGGAATCAGGTGTGACTGGGAGAAGAGAAGGGCAGGAACACAGGTGAGAACGATAGGATTCGCTAATACAATTTAACGAGGGGAAACGAAAGACACGGACTGGGAATCACACAGATACATAGACAATATATGACCTGGAAGAGCAGGCAGACACGTGCACAGTTCGAAGGGGAGGAACGCATAGAGAGAATCTGCGTGCAAACGAAGCAAATCGTGAGAAGCGTACAGGGATAGGACAACGAGAGAGAATGATAATGATAGATAGAAGCGTGAGATAATTAGTAATTAGTAATGTTAGTAACTTAAACTAAATCCCTAATGTTAGTAGATTAGTAGGATAGTACTATATACATCTAACTAATATATACAAAGTGTTTTAGAAAGAAAGAAGGAAGTAAAACGAGATAAGAAACTAAGACAGAAAAACCGCATAGTTGAATTTCCCGAAGTGCATGACAAAGACAAGGAGTGGATCTCGAACAAACAGGAACAATGACAGACGGGGAACAGAACGTGAATGATGAATGAAAAATAAACAAAGTACAAAAACAAACCGAACAAACATAGCAGAACATAACACTTTCAC
The DNA here is from genome assembly GCA_029706075.1 of Aldrovandia affinis. NCBI lineage: Eukaryota > Metazoa > Chordata > Actinopteri > Notacanthiformes > Halosauridae > Aldrovandia > Aldrovandia affinis. The sequence goes on along the minus strand of JAINUG010001262.1, from coordinate 2,702 downwards.
ATTCCTTACTGTTTTTAAATTGGATTTGCCATTCCTATTTGTGTCACAAATTGCATTTTATTTATTGTTTATCATTCCAATGAAGAAATAATTCAACGTGTTGCCACTCTTGATAAATGTGATTATATCCAAATGCACACAGTCTAATTCTTCGCAGTGGTAGTGATAGTGTTCATAGTTTACATAGTTTTAGTAGTATTACACTTTTGATAATTATTCAAACAAACACATGGGACAATGCAGTTCCCAAGTAAAGTGCTTTAAAAATATAAAAATCTTTATAAGATGGCCGCTTCACTGCAGGTCTGAGTGAAAGGAAATGGGATGGGAGAGGTGAGCCCTCAGAGGGGAGACAGATGGTGGGGAGGAAGTGACTACTCTGAGGAGGGCCATTTGTTCTGCTTCTTGGGGTAGAACAGGGGACGGACAGACAGATGGCCAGCGGTTGGGGGTGCTGAGTGATTAGGCAGGGGATGGAGGAAGGAGGGATGGAGGGATGGAGGGAGGATTGGGAGACGTGTCAGAGCAGTGTGGTGTTAAACGCAGAATCAGCACTGTGAACCAACTACACGAGCGGTCTGTTCACCAACTGTGGGCAGTTCATCTCAAAGTTAACAATAAAAACCTGTAAGATCCTTTTAATTAGGAGAATCAGATGTGGTGCATAAACAAAAACACTTGTAAATGCATAGTGTTGTATTGCATGTCCTACTCCATCAATTCAGTGCAAACCTGTTTCAGCTGAACTCTAAGGGGAATACACTCACGTAGAGGTGCTGTAGAATTACAATAATAACATATAATAATATACACCTTATACACTTTTATCCAAAGAGACTCACAGTGAATACACACAGTGAATACATACATTTGCATGTGTGTGCTGCTCTTAAAAAGAACATTCATATTTTCATTGGATTTTGTTACATGTTTAATGTTGAAGAAAAATAAGTCAGAAGGACACAAATATGAGCCTTATTGTGTTAAAGTGGGAAATGACAAGAGAAGATGTTGACTTGCAACAGCCCTCCTTTTTTTAAATTAAGACTGAAAGACTTGAAATTATCTTCTTACAGGGCACCAAAGGCCACTGTTTGAAAATGACTGGTAGGTTATATATATGTGTGTATATATGTCACTCAACATGTACCAACACACACCAATACAGTGCCCTTTCTAAAAGCTTGGTAGAGCAAAACAAATAATTTTCCTGGACTTCCTCTGCTCATAGATCCACCCTCGTTACCTTAAGTGCTGCAGTGTAAGCACAGGGCACTGTGCTTTTAGCGGTTTATAACCTAAGAGAAAACACCAGAGGAAAAGTATTAAAGGTTTAGACATATTCCTTTGGCTGGCAGTGGTTTTTGTCCCTGTGTGTGTGGACAGGCACTTCTCTCTTGACTCTACAGTTTTCAGAACAGAATCAACAAAGCGCTTCTCGGAACAAAGGGACAACTCTGACACATTTAAAAAAATGTTTTTATTTATTCAGTCTAGTTGAGAAGATTTGAGTAGTCACAGAATGAAAATGAATTTGAGTTTTGAACCTGAATACGTTTCCGAAGGAGGTTTTAAGTCACCTCAAATGAGAAAGTGTCACACGGATAGCTCAAGCGTTTGATCCCTAGTTCATATCAAACGTGACAGAAACCTAAGAGCCTTCTGGCACATTGTTCTGGCCAATCTCACAAGAACTCTTCTTTAAGCGTCTGATGTTGGAAAACCTGATGATGACTGGCAACGGGACTTAAAGGCTTTGTTTAAATGGTGGAATTGAACTTGTTAATACGCAGCACAATGATGTAAATACTCTAGAACATGGTGCACACTGAATGGAGCAGGGTTTGTTTGGGGATGGGATCTCATAATCAGACCTAATGGGATATGGAGGTAGGAACAGTGTGTGTACTCAAGTTACTGGCTTGAGTCGTACACAGTGTTACTCTATCTCTCTTTACTGTGGTAGTTATTAGTGCAGTATTACAGTTATTAACGCAATGTTAGTTATTAACGTGGTATTACAGTTATTAATGCAATGTTAACACAGTATTGCACAGTAGTTGTTAATGCAGTATTACAGAGTTATTAATATGGTATTACACAGTAATTAACGCAGTATTGCAGTTGCACTAGCTGTTTTCACTGGGGTAGTTATTAACACAGTATTACGCAGTAGTTATTATCACAGTTGCTACCACTAACTGATGTTTGCAGATGCATTGTTGTCCTAATGATACAGCTCGGATGTCTTTGAGGAACAGAACTGTGTTCTATTTCCACAACTGGAAGGCCTTGTTGATTCCCACTAGGACCACATATACTGAAAAATGTATGCATTCAGTACCGTAAATCACTTTGGATAAAAGCGTCTACTAACAGTTCATTTTCTGTGACAACAATGAGAATCCATTTTTTTGTTTTGCCCAAAACTGTAGGGCTTTAATGAACAGATTTCTGATTTTAATTTCTGTGACCATAGTTGCTGTGGGTAAGAAAATAAGAACAATTCCAAAATTGTTCTCCAGATCAGAAGAATTGTCACAATCCCTGTTAGTGTACTTTGGACAGACATTAGTTATTTCAGCAGCACTTATTTCAGTTTAAATAATGTATGAGCACTGATTATTTTATAATGCAGCTCAGCGTGGGAGATGGTGTGTCATATCCTTTTAAAACGGTACAGTTATTTCTTTGCTGGAGTG
>JAINUG010001261.1:0-26631 GCA_029706075.1 Aldrovandia affinis | reverse complement strand
TTAATTTAAGTGCCACATTTAATCACATGATTTAACCACATGGAGAATTTGAAGCTGCAATGATTCAATTGACTATTTAAATATCACAGCTATTCAACAAGCAATAGCTCTTTGCAAGAATTAAATATGGACAATGAAATCCCCAGTGTAAATATTTCCCTTAAACATACAACAGCACCATCTAGTGTGCTGTAAAGTGCTGTATGGCACAATTGAAGCTACCCCAAAAGGAAGCACTTACTGTTAAACATGACAAATGAATACTCCATTTGAAGTAACCTCAATGTGGAGGTTTAACAATTCTAAAACAAAAATGGAAGAATGTACGCCTAACTTTGCTCTTCGTATCAATTGCTTGTTGAATAGCTGTGATTAAATCATGTGATTTAACTTTTTTTAATCTTGATTTTTTATTGGTAAACCTCCACATTGAGGTTACTTCAAACAGAGCATTCATTTGTCATATTTAACAGTAAGTGCTTCCTTTTGGGGTAGCTTCAATTGTGCCATAATTTATCTGTCTCATGTTCCTGAATCTTGCATTTTTTCTGCAACTTTCCAGTACTCTAAATGGTGATATGGTATGTAGAAGAGGAATATTTAAAAATGATGTTTTTAAATATCTATATTTGTGATGTTGCAGTTGGTTACCTGAACAAAAGCACTGACTTGTGTTGTTTCTCCAGCAAGTGCTTTTTGTTGGGGTAGTTTTCAGCAACCTATGCTGCTGCATTGACTAGTTCAACTGTTTAGCAGGTCTTTTGCAAAACATTAGTTGAAACACAGGGTAAATGCCAGTGGACAACTATGACTCTGCTGGGTGGGGTAGGAATTTTGTTTCAAGTTTCAAATCTTCCTAGCCTTGAAAGCAGCTTTAATTGTACATCAACTTTAGTATTACTCTGATTTTTAAATAGAAAGTGCTATCAAGTTGGGGCATAATTTGGCTGGGAAAACTTCAGGGAAACATTTACAAACAACAGAGTTTGAAGATAAATGATTTAAATGAAGACATTCTCATTCCTGTTTTGAAAGACACAGTTGGGATCCTATCAAAAGCATTAACTTGTCTCTATTTTTCAGTAAGTGCTTTTTGTTGGGGTACTTTTCAGTGGACAATGCACCTACAATTGATACGAAGAGCAACGTTAGGCGTACATTCTTCCATTTTTGTTTTAGAATTGTTAAACCTCCACATTGAGGTTACTTCAAATGGAGTATTCATTTGTCATGTTTAACAGTAAGTGCTTCCTTTTGGGGTAGCTTCAATTGTGCCATACAGCACTTTACAGCACACTAGATGGTGCTGTTGTATGTTTAAGGGAAATATTTACACTGGGGATTTCATTGTCCATATTTAATTCTTGCAAAGAGCTATTGCTTGTTGAATAGCTGTGATATTTAAATAGTCAATTGAATCATTGCAGCTTCAAATTCTCCATGTGGTTAAATCATGTGATTAAATGTGGCACTTAAATTAAACTCCTTTTCCTTGTGACCATTAACAACACATCAACATAATGGCCGATTATTGTGTAAGAATTGCAGTTGAATGGGGAGGAGCCTCTAGCACCATTCATTAAATGCAATGATTCTTAGTGTTAAAAACAGGATGAATCTATTAACCTCCATTTAGTTAGTTTGGGTGGCTTGAAATAGGAGCACCATGAGATAAGCACTGTCTGAGGGCAACATTTTCTTTGTCAGCAAAGTAATTAATTTAACTTTTTTAATCTTGATTTTTATTGGTAAACCTCCACATTGAGGTTACTTCAAACAGAGCATTCATTTGTCATGTTTAACAGTAAGTGCTTCCTTTTGGGGTAGCTTCAATTGTGCCATAATTTATCTGTCTCATAATAATAATAATAATATAATAAGCTTTATTTATATAGCACCTTTCATGCATTGAGATGCAGCGCAAAGTGCTTCACAGACAAAGTAAAACAAGATATAAAACAAGTTGTTAAGAGTAAGCAGAAGATAAAACAATAAAACATCAATGACCAATAAAACATCAGTGAATTAATTAAAACAGTAAAACAATAAAATATTTAAGAGCATAAAATGTCATTTGAAAACAGCATATGGGACTCATATCATAAGATGTGGTGCTAAAAAAGGCTAGGTTAAAGAGATATGTTTTTAAGTGCCGTTTAAAGATGTCAACAGAGCCTGCCTCTCTAATATCTTTGGGTAGACTGTTCCACAATTTGGGAGCATAGCTGAAGAAGGCTGCATCTCCAATTTTCTTTTGGGTGGGGTTTAAAGTATCTAAAAACCAGCAGTAGAGGATCTAAGGGCTCGCGAAGGAGCATAGAGTGACAGAGACTCTGTGATATAGGCCGGTCCTAAGCCATTTAGAGCTTTGAAAACGAGTAGAAGGACTTTAAAATCAATTCTGGTAGATACAGGGAGCCAGTGCAGTGTAACTAGGACTGGAGTGATGTGTTCTCTCTTTTTGTTTTAGTTAGTAGTCTGGCAGCGGAGTTCTGGATAAGCTGCAGCCTCTCAATGGACTTTTTAGGAAGACCAGTAAAGAGTGCATTGCAATAGTCTAATCTACTTGAGATAAACGCATGAATTAATTTTTCAGCATCTTGCTGGGTCAGGAATGGCCGTACCTTGGCAATGTTTCTGAGATGAAAGAATGCCACCTTGGTCACCTTGCTTATATGGGGCGTAAAACTTAGATCAGAGTCTAAAATAAAACCCAGACTTGTTACTTCTGGTTTGATCCAGGGAGTCAGATTGCCAAGTCTTTTAAGCAGCTCATCCCTTTTGGATTTGGGGCCAACCAATAGGATTTCTGTCTTATCCTCATTAAGTTTTAGAAAGTTATTGTTCATCCATTTATTTATTGCTGACATACAGGTAGTAAGGGAGCTTAAGGCATCTACATTACTTGGTTCAACGGATATGTACAATTGTGTATCATCAGCGTAGCTATGGAAACTAACATCATGTTCCCTGATGATATCACCTAGAGGAAGCATGTATAGTGAAAACAGCAGAGGGGCAAGGCAGCTCCCTTGTGCGACACCACAGGTTCTTCTTCTTCTTCTTCGTCGTTTGGGTATATTATTTTCCTGCTCCCCTAGGCTCGGGGCCGAGGGGCTATCCTTTACCACCTCAAGCCTAGGGGGTTCACCCAGGCTATATTTCGGGGCACACCTCCAGCAGCCATGTCACCGTGTCGTCATCCAAAACCGACAGACCATGGATCCCATTGGGTGCCCGATAAATCGGGCAATCCAAGATGACATGGTCTGCGGTTTGTTCCTCTGCGCCACACTCGCAGGCCGCGCAGGAGGCCAAGCCCCATCTGTGCATCGATGAGCAGAAACGCCCGACGCCAGTCCGGAGGCGGTTAAGCCTCACCCACGCCAGTCGGGCAGGTCCACCCGATGGGGGAGGACCGACATCTGGGATGAAGTCACGGAGTCTAGAGGTGTTTTTCTCCCACTCCGTGCTCCAGGTGTAATCCACCCACCGTGCCGCACTGATATTAAGGTCGCTGCATTGCTGCAGGAGTTCCCGTGCGGCAGGCACAAATGGGTGTCTCGACTTGAGGCGCCGGGAGGCTCAGCTGTTAGAGTGAGCCTTTCATGAAGCAGATGGTTTGGCTCCATGGCCCGGCATGCGAGACGTGCTATGGCTCCCGCACGGCGAAGCCCAGCGGGCTGGATGCCTGCAAGGATGGAGAGGTTGTCCACAGGAGTGGGACAGGCATCCTGTCACAATGCGCAATGCTTCGTTGATAGGCGTATCGATGAGGCGGGTGTGAGCACTGCGACACCATACTGGCGCGCAGTACTCACTAGTCGAGTAGACAAGGGCCAGGGCAGCCGTACGCAGTGTTCTTGCCCCGGCGCCCCAGCCTGACCCGACTAGTCGCCTCATCAATGCCACACACGAGATGTTAACTTCTTGCGCAGTGACGCGAGGTGTCGGCGAAACGTGAGCGACCTGTCCAGTGTCACGCCGAGGCACGTTGGCTCAGCGCAACATGGCAGGGGTATTCCGCCGATATTTACTCGGAGCTCACGTTTGGCCTCCTTGTTGTAAAGATGGAAGGCTGCCGACACCGTCTTTGCCGCGCTGAGCTTCAATCTCCATTTCTGGAGGTATGCCACTAGTGTCTTCATATCCTGGCCTAATGTCCCCTCAATGACTGCCAGTCTCCAGCAGAGTACACCAACGCGAGGTCATCTGCGTAGGCATACTTCCGCGAGACTGTGTCAGGCAAGTCATAGTGTAGATGTTATAGAGGAGGGGGCCAGGACCGATCCCTGGGGGACGCCCGTTCTTGAGCGTCGTAACCTACTTCGCTGTCCGCTACCGGTGGTGAGGGTGAAGCTGCGATTTCGGACAAGCTCCATGATCATTCTGACCATGTGCCTGTCCGGCAGCAGGCGGAGCAGCTTGCAGGTGAGGCCGCGATGCCATACGGTATCGTAGGCAGCCGTCAGATCGACAAAAACGGCTCCAGCCTTCTTTTTGGCCGAGAAGCTGTCCTCGATGTCTTGGGTCAACAAAGTGACTTGGTCTACGGTCGATCTCCCGCGTCGGAACCCAGCCTGCTCCCGGGGAGCAGTGGGTCAACAATCGGTTCGGCGCGGGCGTAGATAAGACGCTCAAGGATCTTGAAGGGGATGCAGAGCAAAGAGATGGGACGGTAGCTCTTAGGGTCCCCTTCAGGCTTATTCGGCTTCGGGATCGCGACAACTAGGGCTCTTCTCCAGATTTTGGGGATCTTCAGTTGGCGCAAGCAGGAAGAGAGAAGCTCTTAACCAGGACTTCAGAGCAGGTGCAGCATGGAGTATAAGCTCCGGGCAGATGGAATCAGGGCCCGGAGCTTTTCCTGGCTTTATGTGCTGGAGGGCAGTAGCGAACTCCTCCGGTGTGAATTCACCGGAGATGTTGTCGCTACTAGGTGTTGGGGCCCTCCAGAGGTCAGACACTTCTTTTGCCACGAGTCGTGATGACTCGCGGTCTTTACCCTCGTATACCCCATTTTTCACAAATTGAGATGCGATTTTATTTGCAGAAATGGGGCAGTGACGAGGGAGTGTCTTGACCTGCCAGTGAGGTTGTTCAGGATACTCCATGCCTTGCGGCTGGAGTGTGAGAAGTCGATGGTATTGACAGCCTCCTCCCAGCGCTCTTGTCTCCTCCGACCGAGTCTTGACAACAGGGCTGTAGCAGCCCTGCTTGACTCGGTTTCCTGCAGGAGCCCGGAGGAAGGCGCAGTAAAGATTCTCACACTCCGCATCCCAGCATGGTTTGTAGCTATTGCGACGTCCACGTGGGATGGATTTTTGGCCGCTTTCACTAGCACACTGCAGAAGTCCTGGTATGCCTCATCCACACTGTTGGTATTAGGCGATGGAAGATGCCTCGTGGATTTGTTGGTGAGGAGGCGGAAGCGTTTCCAGTTGGCCTTTCGGAAATTCCATCGCTTCACCGGCTCACTCGGGACAATGTCCACAAGTTTGGGTACGGTTATCAGCGATGGTCGATGTTGGGACCGTGGGAAATTTCCGAGCACACGTCTGTCAGGGAGCTGGTTGTCTACGCCGACACTCGCGAAAGCCAGGTCTGGATTAGTCCCAGTATTCCAGCGTCCGGAGAGAAAACTGGCTGGACCCTTGGGATCATGTAACAAGGTCAGGCAGTTGTTGGCTGCCCAGCCAGCCAGGTTCTCTCCGTCGGGTGTGTTAGTGTTGTACCCCCAGTCTTCATGCTGGCAATTGAAGTCGCCAACATAAAGACAGGGGTGGGGAACACCGGGACAGACGCTGGCGTGAATCGCGTGAGGAGGCTTGTAGACGTTTCACGATTTTTAAACCGGCAACGTCCACGCACAACCACTCAATCTCCGAGTCAGCTGGAGATTGGTCGGCGAGAGTCCAACTCAACCTTTCGTGGACAAACGTGGCGAGGCCATACTTCCTGCTCAGGATAGACCCAGCTAGTGCGAAATTTTGTAGCACTAGCTTGTCTGCTGAAACGCAGTGGGTTTCCTGGAGGAGGATGACGAGGGCCTTGAAGGTATAGGCCAGCTTTTCGATGACACTGATCTTACTGGCGGTGAGCCCTTCGGTGTTCAGCTGCAGTATTCTGGGTTGGAGGCCAGTGGAGCAAGCCCCACCAGCTCTCCTCCCCGACTGCTGCCGAGCAGCAGCCCGGGTGAGGGCCCTTAATTGGCAAACTCGGTTTCTCTTATGACTAGGGGTCATAATTTACTGACGGGAGGCACCACGAGAAGGTGTTTGCCATGCCCCCAACTAACATCATGTTCCCTGATGATATCACCTAGAGGAAGCATGTATAGTGAAAACAGCAGAGGGGCAAGGCAGCTCCCTTGTGCGACACCACAGGTTATGTCGTGTTTCTCTGATACATGGTCCCCCAGACTAACATAAAATGTTCTTCCTGTAATGTAAGTTCGGAGCCAGTTTAAAACACATTCAGAGAGACCAACCCAGTTTTCAAGGCGATTTAAGAGAATTTCATGGTCAACTGTGTCGAACGCTGCACTTAAATCTAGGAGAACCAGAACCGAAATCTTATTGGCATCAGCATTAAGTCTCAGATCGCTGACTATCTTTGTGAGAGCAGTTTCTGTGCTATGATTTGTTCTGAACCCTGATTGAAATTTCTCTAGAATGTTGTTTTCATTTAGAAAGTTGTTTAACTGGTGGAAAACAACCTTTTCCAGTATCTTGCTTAAAAATGGGAGGTTTGATATGGGTCTATAATTGCTAAGAGTGTCACAGTGTAGCTTAGGCTTCTTCAGTAGAGGTTTCACAACGGCAGTTTTAAAAGCCTCAGGGCAAATTCCCGTTTCAAGGGATGTATTAATAATTTTCAGGACGGAATCTGAGATACTGTTGAAAACACTCTTGAAGAGTGGAGAAGGGATTGGGTCGAGACAGCATGATGATGGTTTACTCAGAGTAACAATCTTACACAGTTCTGGGGTTGAGATGTTGGTGAATTTTCCCATAGTTGCCTGCCTTTCACGAGGTTGAATGCAGGGGTCGGCGATTGTTTTTGTAATGCCAGCTCTGATGGTTGTGATTTTATTGTTAAAGAAATTTGCAAAGTCCTCACATTTAGATGCAGAGGCTTGGCTAGAAATGTCAGAAGTTGGTGTGGGATTTAATAGGCGGTCAATAGTTGAGAACAGTACCCTAGAGTTACTGCCATTCTCAGCAATTATCTTAGAAAAATGGGTTCGTCTCGCAGTGGATATAGCTTTATTATAGGTAGAGATGCATTCCTTCAATATGCTACGGTGAATCTCTAGTTTAGTTTTTCTCCAGGTCCGTTCTGCTGCTCTACATAATCTTTTAAGCTCACGGATAGTGCTATTTATCCATGGTGATATTTTATCAATTGACCTCTTTTTAATCTTAACTGGCGCTACGCTATCTAATGCATGAACTAAATTGCTATTTAGGGTATTAACCATTTCATTTATCGAGCAGTGTGCATTACATGGTTCAAAGGAGTTTGCAAGTTCAGAAAAATGTCGTTCTGCTGTGATATCTAGGTAGCGTTTTTTAACTGTAACTTCACTTGTATTGCTAGATGTATTTAGTAGGGCATTAAAGAACACACAGTAATGATCAGAGATAGCAATGTCAGACACTGAGATATTATCAATGTTAATCCCTTGCGATATCACCAAGTCAAGAATATTACCTATCTACATTTTACATTTACATTTTAAGCATTTAGCAGACGCTCTTATCCAGAGCGACTTACAAGATGTGCATCAATACATGGTAGGAACAATCACAGTTAGCGCACGAGATCAGTGCAGGAATACAGCAATAGACATCATTGCAGGCATCTGCGTACCATACCTGTAACACCGGGAAGGAAAAGGTATTTTACAATGTTTACAAAATGTACAATTTTTTTTTTTTTTTTTAAATAAAGAGTATAGTGTTGAACAAGTAGACAGTGGTGAAGACAATTTAGCTAGATGGACAGAGATCAGGGGTAGTGGAGTCTGAAGAGGTGGGTTTTGAGTCTCTTGCGGAAGATTGGAAGTGATTCCGCAGTCCTGACCAATTGCGGAGGTCGTTCCCACCAACGAGGGACCAGGACAGAGAAGAGCGAGACCGCGAGGAGCGGCTGCCAGGCGCCCGGAGGGATGGGGCAGTCAGTCTGCCAGCGGAGGCGGAGCGGAGAGGTCTGGACGGGGGTGTAGGGCGTGATGAGTGACTGGAGGTATGGGGAGCAGTACCTCTGGCCGCTTGAAAAGCAAGCACCAGTGACTTGAATCTGATGCGTGCTGCGATGGGGAGCCAGTGCAGAGAGGAGAGTAGAGGGGTGACGTGGGTGAACTTCGGCTGGTTGAACACCAGGCGAGCAGCAGCGTTCTGGACTAGTTGCAGTGGCTTGATGGCACAGGCCGGAAGGCCTGCCAGCAAGGAGTTGCAGTAGTCCAGACGTGAGATCACCAGGGCCTGGACCAGGAGTTGAGTGGCCTCTTGGGTGAGGAACGGTCGGATCCTCCGGATGTTGTGGAGGGAGAAACGGCAGGTCCGAGCGATCGCTGCAGTATGGCTCGAGAAGCACAGCTGGTTCTCCAGGGTTACCCCAAGACTCCTGGCAGACTGGGACGGAGACACTATGGAGCCTTCCACGGTGATTGACGCATCAATCATCGGGAGCCCTTCGCTGGGAGGAAGAGCAGCTCTGTCTTCCCCAGGTTCAGCTTCAGGTGGTGGGTGGACATCCATGCGGAGATGTCAGCCAGGCATGCAGAGATCCGTGCCGGGACCTGGGTATCAGATGGAGGGAAGGAGAGAAACAGTTGAGTGTCATCAGCATAACAGTGATAGGAAAAACCATGAGCAGAAATAACAGAACCAAGTGACTTGGTGTACAGAGAAAATAGGACAGGGCCTAGCACCGAGCCCTGCGGGACACCGGTAGAGAGGGTGCGGGGAGAGGAGAGGGATCCTCTCCAGGCCACCTGGTAGGACCGGTCAGCCAGGTAGGACTCAAACCATGTCAACACAGATCCAGAGATTCCCATCTCGACGAGAGATGAGAGCAGGATCCGGTGGTCCACGGTGTCGAATGCCGCCGACAGGTCGAGGAGAAGGAGGACGGAGCTAAGGGATCGGGACTTAGCGACGTGAAGAGCCTCTGTGACCGCAAGGAGAGCAGTCTCTGTGGAGTGGCCTGCTCTGAACCCAGATTGTTAGGATCAAGCAGGTCGTTCTGTGAGAGATGAGCAGACAGTTGATTATAGACAGCCCGCTCTAACGTTTTGGAGAGGAATGGGAGGAGAGAGACAGGTCGGTAGTTAGAGATGACAGCAGGATTCAGAGAGGGTTTTTGAGGAGGGGGACAACCTGAGCGCATTTGAGGGAGGAGGGGACAGAGCCAGAGGAAAGAGAGGAGTTAATGACATTAGAGACAAGGGGAGGATGTCCATAGCAATGGACTGGAAGAGGGGGAAGGGATGGGATCAAGAGGGCAGGTGGTGGGACGGTGGGAGAGAACAAGTTGAAGGATGTCAGAGTCAGGGAGGGTGAGAAGGAGGACAGAGGAGTGGGAGGTTTAGGTAGCGGGATGGGAGAGGGAGAGGTTGGGGGAAGGAGTTGCGAATGACCTCAACCTTCTCGTGAAAGAAGGATGAGAAGTCATCGGCGGTTATAGAGGAGGGGGTGGGGGAGGAGGAGGGGAGGGAGAGAGGAAAACGTAGCATAGAGTTTACGTGGGTTGGAAACAGAAGATTGAATTTTAGAAAGGAAAAATGCAGACTTAGCAGAGGAGAGGTTAGTGGAGAAGGAAGCCAGGAGTGTGTGGAAGTCAGACAGAGCTGCAGGGGATTTGGATTTTCTCCATTTCCTTTCTGCCGCACGCAGCTTCAGTCGGTTAGCCCGAATGGAATCGGTTAGCCAGGGGGCGGGGCGGAGACGAGCGGGTTTAGCGGATAGAGGACAGAGTAAGTCAAAGGAGGAGGAGAGAGAGGAAAGTAGGGTGGATGATGCTACTTCAGCAGGTAGCTGAGAGAAGGCATCAGTAGGGGGAAGGAAGATAGGACAGTAGCTGACAGGGCAGCGGGTGAGAGAGCGCGGAGGTTGCGACGGACAAGGACAGTGGGAGCAGGTGAAGATGGTTTAGGGACAGAGGGGAGGGGAGGGAGAAGGACAGAAAGGAATGGTCAGACACATGTAGAGGCGATACCGTAATGTTGGGTGAGGCGCAGTTCCTGGTGAAGACCAGGTCCAGTTGGTTACCGGCCTTGTGGGTGGATGGGGATTCAGCCATGGTGAAGTCAAAGGACTGAAGCAGGGGGAGGAATGCAGAGGCCTGGGAGGACTCTAGCTGCAGGTTGAAGTCCCGAGGAGTAAGACGGGAGTGCCATCCTCAGGAAGGCACTGAGTAGGGCATCCATCTCGTCTAGGAAACTCCCCAGTGGACCTGGAGGGCGGTAAAGAACAATGATGTGCAGTTTACATGGAACAGTGACAGTGACAGCATGAAATTCAAAGGAGGAGGGGGAGAAGTGAGGAAGAGGAACAATACCAAATCTCCACAGGGGGGAGATCAGTATACCTGTCCCTCCACCTCTACCTGAGGGTCGTGGAGTGTGGGAGAAGGTGTAGGCGGCAGAGTGAGCAGCAGGGGTGGCCGTGTTTTGCGGAGTGATCCAGGTCTCCGTAAGCGCCAGGAACTGCAGGGAGAGTAGCGAGGCCTGGGCCGAGATGAAATCGGCCTTCCGGACAGCGGACTGGCAGTTCCATAGTCCGCCAGCTACCACCACGTCAACACCGGGAGATCTAGGAGGGTGGATGAGGTTGGACAGATTACGGGTGTGGGTAGAATCTCTCCTTCTAGGCAATCTAGAAGAGGAGACATGGACTGGGATAGGGAGGAAGCATGTAGTGTTAGATGCAGAGGAAGTAGAACAGGGAGATACAAAACTATGATACTTACCTTGCGCGAGCACTCCTAGCTGGCCCCCCTCGGTGGACTCCTGCAGGTAGACTCCTTTGTCTTTGTCCGCTGAGTCTTTGTTCGGTGAGGCTAGGAAGGTGAGGCTGCCGCGAAAAGCTGCCGCTATCCACAACTATGATTGCTTATATGTGGCGAATGCCCCCTGACAACAATACAGACTAATTACCAATTCCTTACATTAATCAACTGCAAACACGGGTGCTAAGCCTGTTAATCAAAACTGGTTGAAACGCTAAGTATCAATCAAACTTTGAACTAAATCTTCTAAGCAGCTACTGAAGCTAGTAATCAACTAATAAACCGTGGAACAAAAGCAACAAGCTACTAATTAGACTAACAAAGTAACGAGACCTGCTCCTTCAACGGGTGCAAACAGGCAGGGAACGCAGAACTACACACGAAGTCTAACGCCGGGTAGCCAACACGGACTGGAACGCAACAAGATACTCTTACCGTGGTCAGATGCACACATAAATTCCATGGCTTTCAGGTCAGTACTATTATTGATATGAATATTCATATCTCCAATAAGGATTATTCGGTCATAACTAGTAAGGATAATTGACATAAGCTCAGAGAATTCAGAGAGAAATATTGAGGATTGCTTAGGTGGTCTATATAATGTTAAAATAAGCACATCTGATTTAGCTTTAAGTAAAATAGTTAGGTATTCAAAAGATAAAAATGTACCCAAATCAATCTCAGTACAACTAAACTGATTGGAGAAGATAGCGGCTATACCACCCCCTCGTTTGTCCTGTCTTACTGATTGAAGAAACATATAGTTAGGAGGACAAGTTTCTATGAGAGTTGCAGCTCCATCATTCTTAAGCCAGGTTTCTACAAGGAAAATAAAATGCAAATTCTTTTCAGAGATAAGATCATTGATTAAAAACTCTTATTTGTGAGTGATCTAACATTTAAAAGTGCCATATTAGCATGCATGTCCAACTCTGTATGAATCAAGGGCTTTACTAAAATGTTCACTAAATTACTATGATTGCAACCGGCACTATGTCTAGGCCTATATTGTCTCTGCACAGTAATAGTAGATGGAATGAAGGACAAAGGTCAAGCTATGTTCTGTTTTGGCCGAAGAATCCTGTCTGAGAGAGAGCCAAGGTGAGATTTGCTGGTCTTGGGTGTGGGCGGAGCCTGGCGCTTGCATGGTAGTAGTGATGTTGATGGGGGGAGTAGAGGAAAAGGTTTGCCAATCTTGGGTGGGGGTGGTGCCTGGCGTTTGCGGAAGACTGATGGTGAAGCTGAGGGGGTGAAGAGGGAGGAGGGGGCATGGTGAAGGGCATGATAAAGGAGGTGTTAAGGGGGCAGCTGAGGCGACGGTGAGTGAGGGACTGATGTAGAGGGTAGTGAGGATAGTGAAGGGAGTAATGCCGCAGGTGGTGAAGGGGATGGTGAGGAGGTGATGGAGAAGATAATGGGGGAAGGGATACTGGGAGGCGGGTGTTCTGAGGGGTGGCAGTGAAAGACTGCGGAAGTGCCAGGAAGGGGCTTGTGTCAGATTCCAAGTCACTGTCTCTGGAGGGAGAAACAGGTTCCATGCCCCTAGTCAGAGGTGGGAATTCTTCAGGGTTCATGCTCAAGGCCTGAGGTTGGAGTAGCAGCTGCTTATCACCACAGTCTTCAAGCTGCATAATGTCCTCGCTGCAAGCACAGGCTGCAGGCTGAAGTTGAGGGGGAGTTTTGTCCTCGGGCAGAGATAGTGTGGTGACTCTGTGTTCCTTGCGCTGAAGATAGTCCTGTGGAGAGAATGCAGCATTCCGAATGGAGAAGATGAGATTGTCTGTCAGAGCTTTTACACCCATCCTGTTCGGGTGAAGGCCATCATGCATGAAAAAAGCTCTACGGCCCCAAAACAAATTAAAGTTGTCAATAAAATTCAATCCCAATAAGTTGCAAGTTTTAGAGAGCCATGCATTCAAGTTCAATAAACGAGAGAACGTATTACTTCCCCCTGCTGGCAACGGCCCACTAATAAATGTCTGGATTTTCAGTTCATGAAGTGAATCAAAAAGCTCGATAAAATCGCTTTTCATCATTTCTGATTGTCCTCTAAGAATGTCATTTTTCCCAACGTGAATTACAAGGTGACTGGTCCGTTTATTCTTCTTGAGTAGTGCAGGGAGCTGCGTCGTAATGTCGGATACACACGCATTAGGGAGGCAGATTGTCGTAGCATTTTTAGCTGCTACATTACGCATGACTGAGTCACCCGTAATGAGGATGTTTTTCTCGGCATAGTCGTTCCCCACATACCGGTGCTGAGTAGGTCCTGCTCTGCTTATTACTGGCTCAGCTAGCGTGCGTGTTTGCTTTCCGTTTTTTTTGACATTCGTTACCCTGCTTTCTGCACTTGGCATTTCCTCATCCATATTCGCAAGTGGCTCAAATCGATTTTTAGAAATAGCGAAGATTGGGTAGCAGCATTATGAGCGTTTGGGTTAGTATTAGCGTTTGGCGTGGAAGACGCTAACAGTTGGAACTTACTTGCTGTAGCTAGTACCTCGGCATCAGCACCTCCAGTTGCATCGACTAGCTCTTCACGGCTACCACTCGACTTGTTTAGGGTGCAATTTTTCGCTGTCGACTCCTTTTCCAGTATGAGAATTCTACTTTCCAATTTTTGCGTCTTATGAAAAAGTGTTTCAAAGTAGCTGGCGAGACGTAGTGTTGATGATGTTAAAATATCCATTTCAGGGCCCGGTGTTGATGACAGTTCGACAGTTCTAGAATCCAAATGTTCATTTTTTTTCTCAAGTTTTTCAAAGCACTTGGCAAGGCAAACTGTCGTAGATTTTAAAATATCCACAGCTTGAAGAGTAGTTTCATGCCTTGATGCATTTGTCGCATCCATTTCTTACTGTAGCAGTAGTTTCTTCGGAAAGCTGGCTACAACGCCCAAAAAAACATAAAATAACGTAAAACTAATAAATAGAAATAAAACAAATAAAATCGAAGAAAATTATGTGACTGGGGGAGGGAGAAAAGGCAGCAGAGTAGCGAGAGATTAGCTTTATAAACAGAACTAAAGGCAGAGCCAAGAAAAATGCGACTACACACACAGAGAGAAAGAGAATAAAGATGAATCTTGCATTTTTTCTGCAACTTTCCAGTACTCTAAATGGTGATATGGTATGTAGAAGAGGAATATTTAAAAATGATGTTTTTAAATATCTATATTTGTGATGTTGCAGTTGGTTACCTGAACAAAAGCACTGACTTGTGTTGTTTCTCCAGCAAGTGCTTTTTGTTGGGGTAGTTTTCAGCAACCTATGCTGCTGCATTGACTAGTTCAACTGTTTAGCAGGTCTATTGCAAAACATTAGTTGAAACACAGGGTAACTGCCAGTGGACAACTATGACTCTGCTGGGTGGGGTAGGAATTTTTTTCCAAGTTTCAAATCTTCCTTGCCTTGAAAGCAGCTTTAATTGTACTTCAACTTTAGTATTACTCTGATTTTTTATAGAAAGTGCTATCAAGTTGTGGCATAATTTGGCTGGGAAAAACTTCAGGGAAACATTTACTAACAACAGAGGTTAAAGATAAATGATTTAAATGAAGACATTCTCATTCCTGTTTTGAAAGACACAGTTGGAATCCTATCAAAAGCATTAACTTGTCTCTATTTTTCAGTAAGTGCTTTTTGTTGGGGTACTTTTCAGTGGACAATGCACCTACAATTGATACGAAGAGCAACGTTAGGCGTACATTCTTCCATTTTGTTTTAGAATTGTTAAACCTCCACATTGAGGTTACTTCAAATGGAGCATTCATTTGTCATGTTTAACAGTAAGTGCTTCCTTTTGGGGTAGCCTCAATTGTGCCATACAGCACTTTACAGCACACTAGATGGTGCTGTTGTATGTATAAGGGAAATATTTACACTGGGGATTTCATTGTCCATATTTAATTCTTGCAAAGAGCTATTGCTTGTTGAATAGCTGTGATATTTAAATAGTCAATTTAATCATTGCAGCTTCAAATTCTCCATTGTGGTTAAATCATGTGATTAAATGTGGCATTTAAATGAAACTCCTTTTCCTTATGACCATTAACAACACATCAACATAATGGCCGATTATTGTGTAAGAATTGCAGTTGAATGGGGAGGAGCCTCTAGCACCATTCATTAAATGCAATGATTCTTAGTGTTAAAAACAGGATGAATCTATTAACCTCCATTCAGTTAGTTTGGGTGGCTTGAAATAGGAGCACCATGAGATAAGCACTGTCTGAGGGCAACATTTTCTTTGTCAGCAGAGTAATGAATTTAACTTTTTTTAGTCTTGATTTTTTATTGGTAAACCTCCAAATTGAGGTTACTTCAAACAGAGCATTCATTTGTCATGTTTAACAGTAAGTGCTTCCTTTTGGGGTAGCTTCAATTGTGCCATAATTTATCTGTCACATGTTCCTGAATCTTGCATTTTTTCTGCAACTTTCCAGTACTCTAAATGGTGATATGGTATGTAGAAGAGGAATATTTAAAAATGATGTTTTTAAATATCTATATTTGTGATGTTGCAGTTGGTTACCTGAACAAAAGCACTGGCTTGTGTTGTTTCTCCAGCAAGTGCTTTTTGTTGGGGTAGTTTTCAGCAACCTATGCTGCTGCATTGACTAGTTCAACTGTTTAGCAGGTCTATTGCAAAACATTAGTTGAAACACAGGGTAACTGCCAGTGGACAACTATGACTCTGCTGGGTGGGGTAGGAATTTTGTTTCAAGTTTCAAATCTTCCTAGCCTTGAAAGCAGCTTTAATTGTACTTCAACTTTAGTATTACTCTGATTTTTTATAGAAAGTGCTATCAAGTTGGGGCATAATTTGGCTGGGAAAAACTTCAGGGAAACATTTACAAACAACAGAGTTTGAAGATAAATGATTTAAATGAAGACATTCTCATTCCTGTTTTGAAAAACACAGTTGGAATCCTATAAAAAGCATGAACTTGTCTCTATTTTTCAGTAAGTGCTTTTTGTTGGGGTACTTTTCAGTGGACAATGCACCTACAATTGATATGAAGAGCAACGTTAGGCGTACATTCTTCCATTTTTGTTTTAGAATTGTAAAACCTCCACATTGAGGTTACTTCAAATGGAGCATTCATTTGTCATGTTTAACAGTAAGTGCTTCCTTTTGGGGTAGCCTCAATTGTGCCATACAGCACTTTACAGCACACTAGATGGTGCTGTTGTATGTATAATGGAAATATTTACACTGGGGATTTCATTGTCCATATTTAATTCTTGCAAAGAGCTATTGCTTGTTGAATAGCTGTGATATTTAAATAGTCAATTTAATCATTGCAGCTACAAATTCTCCATTGTGGTTAAATCATGTGATTAAATGTGGCATTTAAATGAAACTCCTTTTCCTTATGACCATTAACAACACATCTGTTACGTGCGGTAAATGCAGACCTGGACCCAAAAGCGGACTCGACACGGAGATGGTAATTGCGCTCCGCTCAGGAGGCGTTTAATCAAGGAACAAATAAAAGTGACGGAAACAAGCCGTCCAAAAAAAAACAGGCAAAACAGGATTAGCCGTGCGGCTAAATAAACAAGAAACAGGAATCCAAAAACAACCGGCAAAAAACAGGAAAGCCGTGCGGCTACTAAACAAGAAACAAAATAAACACAGGCAGATTCAGGAATATTCGCGAAGTCAGGAACAGGTAACCAAATGAAAGCAGTGCTAGAAAAACTAGTACGCAAAGGCAATGCGCTAAACGAGTGCCGGGTTTAACCCTCTGAGGTCCGTGCTAAGCTTAGAGGAGGTTTTTGATTTTGACATGGTCTGATATTTATCTCAATTTCATCAACTTAACACACACTTACTCCAAAGTGTTTGATATTTTTATTTGAAGGACAATCACAGCTACATTTATATGCCATCAATAGTTTGGTCAGTATCATATGCAGCTTGTAAATAGATCTACAAACACACACGTTATAAAGAGTAAATTTTTCTGCCATCACAAAAGTTGTGAAAGCACACACTAAACTATAGTGACGAATTGTTTTGCCAATATGCGTTTGTTCATCAAGGTCTTGTTTATGTAATGGTGTGAAAATAGTTTAGCACATCTGAGATCTAAATAGCTAAAAACCTGTTTTTATCAGAACTGGTCACATTTATTTCAGGCTGTGGGAGAGGCTATATGCTAATTTCAAGAATATTCATGATCCACACCTGAGGCTTGTCCACACCTGTAAAATCTGTCAGATGGGCCATCTCTCTCAAAGGCCGTCAGACAAAGAGAAAAGCCACCAGAGTAAACAATAGTCAGTGAGCCATGCAGAAAGTTTTTTTCATTTGGGAAGATTCATTGAAAACAAACTAGCCTATATACAAAACATTCCAAATTAAAACATGGTGAGACAATCTGTTCTTTCACAGTCTTTGGTGCCACTTCTCAAAACAGTTTCTGGTCAACTGTAGACACAAGGGAATGTCACAAACCGCTGTTTCCCGACATCTTGCAGAGTACAGATTTCTTGCAACCAACAGAAGCCAATTTGCCAACATCCAGAGTGTTTGGCAGTGGACACAGGCACATGATCAAAAGTAGCCCGTTTTCTGGGTTTAAGATATTTATCGTTAAACGTCTGTTGGAAAACGAAAGCAAAATCGTGTCTGCGAAGACACGAAAGACAAACAAAACAAAACCAACGAACAGGAACAAACAAATCAAAGTAAACAGGTAAATCCACGTATCCAAAAACGTGGTATAAACTAAACGCTGGGAATCTAAACAACAACAAGCACCTAACAAACAAGTTCCACGAACAAACAAGTTCTCGAGAGGCAAGAAACATTAATCACAATAGGTACTATCAAGCTAAGCTAGATAATGTCCAAGCGCCGAAACAGAATGCCAGCTGGTTAAATATCCTCCTGTTAATTATTCGCAGTAGTTCGCAATGATTCCGTATAGCATCACAAGATGCGGAATTCATATATTTGGAAATAAAATAAATATCAGCATACACCGTCTGTTGCTGGCAGATCGCAACCGTAAACACAGACAAGATGCGATATAATGTCGGGACATTGTTTACGCTGCGATTTCACACATGGCCCCACGCCCCTCCCCGAGAGTAGCACCTAGTTACCATGTCAATAGAAGGGGGACGGTACTAACAGGTAAAAAACAGAGTAAAAAGCAAGGTTTACTTTTGGTCTAATTAACCTAATTTAAAAAATCCCATTTGATTTACCAGTGCTCAAATCGGAAAGTCGCGATTCTAAGGTTTCTGTCAATGTTTTTGTCGCGTGTGTATGATAAAGTATCGCGAAGTTAGAAATAGTAATATACTTTTATTGCTGCTGGGAGCGGCGCCGCTCCCGTCGACCTCAGGGGGTTAAATAGGCAAAATAATTAACTAATAAGGGCAGCGTGCAGAATGTGTAGGGGAAAACAAATGTGACAGGCTGAAACGAAAACGAGGGAACAAGAAACAGATTGGGGCAGCGTGCAGAATGTGCAGGGAACAACAATTGTGACAGGCTAAACAAAAACGAGGAACAAGAAACAGATTGGGGCAGCGTGCAGAATGTGCAGGGAACAACAATAGACAGATTGCGGCGAAGCCGCTACCATAACACAGACAACCCAGGAGAACGCAAAACCAGACATGACACGCAAGGAACAAAGTGGCAGAAAAACACAAGGAAAGTGAACAGGGCGGACAGCGATGTAACAGAACCCCCTCAACGGGAGCCTCCTGGCGACCCACCAGGCCTGTTCTTCTGAGGGTGGGTTCGGTGGAAGTCCCGAATGAGGGAAGGGTCGAGGATGAGCTGGCGGAAACCCAGCTCCTCTCCTCAGGGCCATAACCCTCCCAGTCCACCAAATATTGGTGGCCCCGACCCCCTGCGCCCGAATGTCCAGGATGCGCCGGACGGTGTATGCTGGGGCGTTGTCGATGATCCGGGGCGGAGGGGGAACGGCCGGAGGGCACAGTGAGCTGGTAGTGACAGGTTTGATCTTCGAGACGCGTGAAAGACGGGGTGAATCTTGAGGGCTGGAGGAGTTTGAGTTTGACAGCAGAGGGGTTGATGATAGACTGTACCTTGTATGGACCGATGTAACGTGGCTGGAGTTTCTTGGAGGTGGACTGGAGGAATGTCAGTGGTGGAGAGCCAGACTTGCTGTCCCGGAGAGTATTGGGGGCTGCGGTGCGGTGGCGGTCCGCCAGGCGTTGAGTGCGCGCGTGGAGCGACGGAGAGCAGAGCGGGTGTCCTCCCAAATCCGAATACAGCGCCGGATGTGGGTTTGCACAGACGGGACGGAGATCTCCTCCTCCTGGGCCGGGAACAGGGGGGGCTGATACCCTAGGGAGCACTCGAAGGGGGAGAGACCGGTGGCAGAGCTGGTTAGGGAATTGTGCGCATACTCAACCCAGGGTAGCAGATTGCTCCAGGAGGAGGGGTTCCGGTCTGTGATGCACCGCAGTGCAGTCCCCAGGTCTTGGTTGGCCCTCTCGGTCTGGCCATTCGTCTGGGGGTGGTAGCCAGAGGACAGGCTGGCGGAGGCCCCCAGGGCCTGGCAAAACGACTTCCAGACGTGGGAGGAAAACTGGGGACCACGGTCCGACACAACGTCGACGGGGATCCCATGTAAGCGAACCACGTGCTGGACCAGGAGCTCTGCGGTCTCTGAAGCTTGGGAAGGGGAACGAAATGGACCGCTTTGGAGAATCGGTCGACAATGGTCAAAATAGTGTCGTTAC
Source organism: Aldrovandia affinis (assembly GCA_029706075.1). Lineage (NCBI taxonomy): Eukaryota > Metazoa > Chordata > Actinopteri > Notacanthiformes > Halosauridae > Aldrovandia > Aldrovandia affinis. The sequence goes on along the minus strand of JAINUG010001261.1, from coordinate 6,877 downwards.
CTTCAGAGGGGGGGAGTCCACAGACGAAGTCCAGACCAATGTGACTCCAAGGACGACCTGGGATGGGTAGGGGACGGAGGAGACCGCTGGCGGGCTGGTTGGATGCCTTGCTCCTGGCGCAGGTGGTGCAGGCCAGTACGAACTCCCGGGCGTCCGCGGCCATGGACGGCCACCAAAAGCTGCGTTTGAGCAGCGACAGAGTGCGCTGGAACCCGGGGTGGCAGGCCAGACGGGAGGAGTGCGTCCACTGCAGGACCTGGGAACGGACGGAAACAGGGACAAACAGGTGAGGGCTGGGGTTAGGTCTGGGGTCAGGTTGAGTGGCCTGGGCCTCCCTGATCTGCCTCTCAATTCCCCAGGTCACTGCAGCAACCACACAGGAGGGGGACAGGATGGTGTCGGGACTCGTCTGTCCGGTTTTGGAGGAGAATTGGCGGGAGAGGGCGTCGGGTTTTAGGTTACGGGATCCGGGTCTGTATGTGATGGTGAAGTTGAAGCGGCCAAAGAACAGTGCCCACCGGGCCTGGCGAGAACTGAGTCTCTTAACCGACTGGATATATGCCAGGTTTTTGTGGTCGGTCCAGACGATAAATGGGTGTTCCGCTCCCTCTAACAAATGTCGCCACTCCTCCAGGGCGAGTTTGACCGCCAGCAACTCCCGATTCCCAACGTCGTAGTTGCGCTCGGCGGGGGACAGCCTACGGGAGTAGAAGGCGCAAGGATGGAGCTTTTGGTCCTTACCCGAGCGTTGGGACAAGATGGCCCCCACCCCGGAGTCCGAGGCATCCACCTCCACCACGAACTGACGAGACACCTCAGGATGGACCAGGACAGGAGCGGAAGTGAAGCGGTTCTTTAAACCGATGAAGGCGGCTTCAGCTTCAGGGTTCCAGGAGAAGGGGATGGATGGGGAGGTGAGTCGGGTGAGGGGTTCAGCTACCCTGCTGTAGTCCCGAATGAATCGCCGGTAAAGTTTGCAAACCCCAGGAATCGTTGCAATTCCTTTACCGATGACGGTTGAGGCCACTCCACCACCGCCTGGATCTTGGCCGGTCTGGTCTCACCTGTCCACACTCCACGATGTACCCCAGGAAGCTCACCGACGAGGCGTGGAATTCGCACTTCTCCACCTTGACAAACAGTTGGTTCTCCCACAACCTCTCCAAGACCTGCCGGACATGGGTAGTGTGTTCCTGTAGGTTGCGGGAGAAAATTAAAATGTCGTCAAGGTAGACGAAGACAGAGCGGTTGAGAAAGTCCCGGAGCACATCGTTGACCAACGCCTGGAACACAGCAGGGCGTTGGTGAGCCCGAACGCATCACCAGGTACTCGAAGTGGCCCAGGGGGTGTTGAACGCCGTCTTCCACTCGTCCCCTTCCCGGATTCGAACAAGGTGGTAGGCGTTACGGAGGTCCAATTTAGAAAAATAGTGGCCTCCTGTAGAGGTTCGAATGCGGAGTTGATGAGAGGTAGAGGGTACTTGTTTTTAACGGTGATGGCGTTGAGGTTGCGGTAGTCGATGCAGGGACGGAGTGACTTGTCCTTCTTGGCCACGAAGAAGAACCCTGCACCGACTGGGGATGAGGAGGGTCGGATGATGCCTGCCGCCAGTGAGTCATGAATATATGACTCCATCGCTGCTCTCTCCGGCCGCGAGATGTTGAAGAGGCGACCGGAAGGCAGGGAGCCCCGGGAAGCAGGTCGATGCCGCAGTCATAGGGCCTATGAGGGGGCAACGAAGAGGCTCGGCTCTTGCTGAACACCTCCGCCAGGTCGTGATACATGGGGGAACCGAGGACATGTCTGGAGGAACCAACCTGGCGGGAGGTGAAGCACCCTCCGTGGGTGCTCGAGCCGACTGGAGGCAAGTGGCGTGACAGTAGGGACTCCAGCTCTGGATCTTGCTGGTGATCCAGTTCAGATGAGGGTTGTGGAGTTGGAGCCAGGGTTGGCCGAGAACCAGAGGGGACTGGGGTGAGGAGATGACCAGGAGCTGAATGGTCTCACGGTGGTTGCCGGACAGGATGAGCTGTAGGGGTTCGGTGGTGTGAGTGACCTGGGCTAGGAGGTTCCCATCCAGTCCGTGGACCCGGAGAGGGACGGCAAGAAGACGAGTGGCGATGCCAGCCTGTCGCACTAGCTGGGCATCAATGAAATCTCCATCCGCCCGGAGTCCACTAGGGCACACAGCGACAGGGTTGACGGTTCCAGTTGAGCGTGGCCTTCAACTGGAAGCGAGACTGGGCGGTTGTGGAGCCCTGGGTGTGGCTCACCAGTAGGCCCAGTTTTACTGGTGAGCCTGGGCTTTTGTTCGCGACGGGCAGGTGGCCAGGTAGTGGCCCGTGTTACCACAATAGAGGCAAACTCCCGCCTTGAGTCTCCGCTTGCGTTCCTCTGGGGAGAGGTGAGCTCTGAAGAATTGCAGTTGAATGGGGAGGAGCCTCTAGCACCATACATTAAATGCAATGATTCTTAGTGTTAAAAACAGGATGAATCTATTAACCTCCATTTAGTTAGTTTGGGTGGCTTGAAATAGGAGCACCATGAGATAAGCACTGTCTGAGGGCAACATTTTCTTTGTCAGCAGAGTAATGAATTTAACTTTTTTTAGTCTTGATTTATTATTGGTAAACCTCAACATTGAGGTTACTTCAAACAGAGCATTCATTTGTCATGTTTAACAGTAAGTGCTTCCTTTTGGGGTAGCTTCAGTTGTGCCATAATTTATCTGTCTCATGTTCCTGAATCTTGCATTTTTTCTGCAACTTTCCAGTACTCTAAATGGTGATATGGTATGTCGAAGAGGACTATTTAAAAATGATCAACATATTGCAAAACATTAGTTGAAACACAGGGGAACTGCCAGTGGACAACTATGACTCTGCTGAGTGGGGTAGGAATTTTGTTTCAAGTTTCAAATCTTCCTAGCCTTGAAAGCAGCTTTAATTGTACTTCAACTTTAGTATTATTCTGATTTTTTATAGAAAGTGCTATCAAGTTGGGGCATAATTTGGCTGGGAAAAACTTCAGGGAAACATTTACAAACAACAGAGTTTGAAGATAAATGATTTAAATGAAGACATTCTCATTCCTGTTTTGAAAGACACAGTTGGGATCCTATCAAAAGCATTAACTTGTCTCTATTTTTCAGTAAGTGCTTTTTGTTGGGGTGCTTTTCAGTGGACAATGCACCTACAATTGATACGAAGAGCAACGTTAGGCGTACATTCTTCCATTTTTGTTTTAGAATTGTTAAACCTCCACATTGAGGTTACTTCAAATGGAGCATTCATTTGTCATGTTTAACAGGAAGTGCTTCCTTTTGGGGTAGCTTCAATTGTGCCATAATTGATCTGTCTCATGTTCCTGAATCTTGCATTTTTTCTGCAACTTTCCAGTACTCTAAATGGTGATATGGTATGTAGAAGAGGAATATTTAAAAATTATGTTTTTAAATATCTATATTTGTAATGTTGCAGTTGGTTACCTGAACAAAAGCACTGACTTGTGTTGTTTCTCCAGCAAGTGCTTTTTATTGGGGTAGTTTTCAGCAACCTATGCTGCTGCATTGACTAGTTCAACTGTTTAGCAGGTCTATTGCAAAACATTAGTTGAAACACAGGGTAACTGCCAGTGGACAACTATGACTCTGCTGGGTGGGGTAGGAATTTTGTTTCAAGTTTCAAATCTTCCTAGCCTTGAAAGCAGCTTTAATTGTACTTCAACTTTAGTATTACTCTAATTTTTTTAATAGAAAGTGCTATCAAGTTGGGGCATAATTTGGCTGGGAAAAACTTCAGGGAAACATTTACAAACAACAGAGTTTGAAGATAAATGATTTAAATGAAGACATAAGCACTGACTTGTGTTGTTTCTCCAGCAAGTGCTTTTTATTGGGGGTAGTTTTCAGCAACCTATGCTGCTGCATTGACTAGTTCAACTGTTTAGCAGGTCTATTGCAAAACATTAGTTGAAACACAGGGTAACTGCCAGTGGACAACTATGACTCTGCTGGGTGGGGTAGGAATTTTGTTTCAAGTTTCAAATCTTCCTAGCCTTGAAAGCAGCTTTAATTGTACTTCAACTTTAGTATTACTCTAATTTTTTTAATAGAAAGTGCTATCAAGTTGGGGCATAATTTGGCTGGGAAAAACTTCAGGGAAACATTTACAAACAACAGAGTTTGAAGATAAATGATTTAAATGAAGACATACACACACAAGCACACATATACATTACATTACATTACATTACACATATACACACATGCACACACACACACACACAAGCACACATATACACACACACACACACACACATACACACACCTACACACACAAGCACACACATGCACACACACATACACACATATACACACACACACATACAAACACACACAAACACACACACACATGCATGCATGCATGAACATGCATACACACACACACACACACACACACACACATGAATGCACGTAGACACACACACACACACTATATATATATATATATATATATATATATATATATATATATATATATATATATATATATATATATATATATCACATTGAGAATTAAAACACTTTTGCAAGTGAGACCAAGCCAAGACAGGGCAAGTGAAGCTGAACAGATGAGACCAAACAAGACAATAATTGACAATATCAGCGATATATAACATCATAAAAGCAAATGTATGCAGGTAAAACATGACATTTAAAACATGATGATGGACTAAAATGCTCAAGTTTAAGTTTCTCCTGTGAATCATTCCAAGAACATGGCCCATAATGAACCAATCTTGTCTTTCCAGCTGCGGGTCAAACACATGGAGCTTTCAGCTATAACCATTTATGGAATCTAGGGGCCTGAAAATTGGGTTGATATACCGCTATACAGTTAAAATAACGCTAATATAAATAGGTGATTTGCCTAGAATGCACATGCACACCTGCACGCAAACAAATGCGCGCACACACACAATCAGATCCTTTAAGCCAGGGGTGTCCAATCTTATCCGAGAAGGGCCAGTGTAGGTGCAGGCTTTTGTTCTAGCCCTGCACTAAACACCTGATTCAACTAATTCACCAATCATGGTCTACAATCAAGACCTTGATTAGTTTAATCAGTTGTTTAGTGCTGGGCTAGAACCAAAGCCTGCACCCACACTGGCCCTTCTCGTATAAGATTGGACACCCTGCTTTAAGCAAATGCCTTACTGTGGGAGGCATGACGACGATCACAACCCACACCAGCACTGCTCCTGGAGACAGCCGTGGTTTGAGTGACTCATCACCCTAAAAGGACGTCTGACAGGTTGAATAGAGCGCGGTCATGGCGCGTCTGCTTCCGGCGCTCTGACGTTTCAGCTCAAGAGAGCGCCCCGTCCTCCTGGGTAATTCTTTGTTCAGGGTGTTACCTAATTGAGCAGGTGTTCCCTGTCTTATTAATACAGGCGTGTCACAAGACCACCGAAGGCAGAAACGCCCACATTCTTCAGCGGTTTCTGGGCCTGGGCTGTGATCAGCCCCTGAGAAGACAGCACAGACGAGGGGCTGTCATGCCCCAAGTGTGGAGATGGTGATGGGGGATCTCCCCAGGTCCATTAGACTCTGAGGGATACTCTTGACTGTTGCATCAAAGCTAAAAGCAAAACTTGCTGCGAATGACTGTAAACACACTTTTTAAAAACCTTTTAGAATTTTGTTTCTGATTTGATCCCATTTTCTCCCAATTTAGTAGCCAATTAGGCCCTCTCTTTTGTGAGTTCGCTGCTTTGGCCCTGAGACCGGCCGTGACAAGGCGTAGTGATCGTCTCCTCCCGAGCCGGCGCTCTGCCAAGCCGACTGTAACTCCGGTACTCTGGAGCCACTCCTGTACACAGCGAACTTCCTATCGGCTTCCCTCCCCCCTCCCTGGGACGGACAGCCAATCGCCGCCGGCCGGTGGAATCGAACCCCGGTCGCAGTGCCCAGCGCTGAACGTTGTAACCTCTAGACCACCCGGGAGGCCTGCAAACACACTGTTTTAAACGGCACAACAGCGAATCACCCAGAGAATAAAGGCACAATAAAAGATGCTAAGTAAACGTGTTGCAACGACAACCAATTAGAGGAGTTTTCTTTTAACTCAAATCAAAGCATGCCCCGAGAACAAGCCGTGTTTGTGTGAACCCTATTTTTCTCTTTTTTCCAGGCAAAGTAGAAGTTCACCTGTCTGACCTTTTTCTTGGATCAGATCACAAAGACAAGAGTTTTGTCAGTTTGAATAAGCACAATTACAAGGCTCTTTCAATAGTAAGAAACATGTTTTTTAAATATAATTAAACACAAAACTGGTTTGAACGCGAAACTTTTTCAATGCTTAACAAAGTATGCACTCCACCTGCTGGATGACGGTGGGAAAAGTACCTCCTTTCACGAGTCATTTCCCTTCTAAATGTACAGAATGTGAACTGCATATAGATCTTTATAATGATGGTAAAGCCTGCTCTTTGAACTTGCCTCTCCATGCAGTTAACCTTTGTAAAATAGCACTGCTCCTCATTATTTCTTTATACACCACAACACTTTCTGTCAAATTCGTATAAACGATCTAATAAACACAGAAAATAAGTTGATGACATATAAACAACTTATAAATACCTATGGAAATGTTTGCACAATGCAAATGTATAATCAATTAAGGGGAGCTATTCCACATCCATGGAAACAAAAAATCAAAAATAATAATAAAATGGAAACATACATGGTATGTAGACCGCAGATCAAAAAAATAAAATGGGTAAAAGGAATAAAAATAAATAAAGATATATATAACTTCTACTTAAGTACAAATAACTTAATATCGATACCTTATAAGATTATGGACAGTTGGG
>JAINUG010001260.1:0-26637 GCA_029706075.1 Aldrovandia affinis | reverse complement strand
GATACTCGGACTAAACAGACTATTTTAGACCAATTGCACCAAGTTTCACGGAAAGATTTATCTTATCAAATTTAACACAATCCCAAATTTGTGCCATGTTCAGCTTTGAAAGCCAGATTTGAGGAAGTGAAAGCAAATCTGAAGATCAGCCATTTTGTCTCATGATCTACTTGGAAGATTCAATTATTGTTCTTGATGAAACTGCGGGTTATGAAGTAATTAGAATTGAATAATTTGGTGGAATATTTCAAAACATCACAATCACAATTTGAGAACTTGTCAGGTGATTTGAATAAAGATTGAGGATGAAATAAAATGCCTCCTTCACTCCCCTATCGAAAATTATGAGGAGTATGGTACCTACAGGAGTAATAATACTAATGGACACACCAAACAATATATGTTTCCATATTTATGTTTGGCTTTCTCCAAACAAAAATCCATCCAGATATATGAAAAATAACTCATCGGACCATATTATTTTCTTCCACTGCTCAGAAGTCAAGGTTTTATGCTCATTACACCAGGATATACATTGTTGCAAATTGGCCTTGATTACAAGCGGTTTCTGAATGGCAGCCCTACCATAAATATCAGCTTTGTGAAGATCATGACATGCAGTTTTTGTTGAGACTGGATCATGGAGGTGTGGATCATTTCCTTGTTTGGTTTATGCTGTCATGATTGTTGACACTGTTTCCCTTGACACATTAAATCATTTAGCCATTTCTGTGACTTACACACCTACAATTTGATCACCAACTATTTGACGTGTTTCAAAATCTGTTAGATCTCTCATGTTGCTTTAGAAACTCAGATATTAGTGTTCATTTTAAAATGTATTTTATAGCAGAAACATATTGGCAATTAGTATTAACATTCATACGAAATGCATGTGTCGAATTGAATTGTGATTTAGTTACTTCAACATATGAGTCCCTTTTCATTTGGTGTTTCCATTATTTAACCTTCCCCCTGTAGATATATACTATAAAACTTCAGGAGCCATTCAATTGTAACTGCAGCATACTGAACTCAATACTGTTAATCTATTTGCTTGCTAGCTGGTACATTTTGTTCATCCAAAAGGGCAGAGCTCCCGGTCTGCAAATGTATAAATTATACACTATACCTGACCATTGGTGAAATACGTTAACCCTTTAGACCCCAATGCAATTCCTGCAGGTTACTGACAATTTTAGAAAAACGTCTATTATCACCAATATTCAGGACAAAATCTTTCTTTCATATGATTGTACGCTTTGGTTAGTAAAATGTTTAGTTCAAAAGCGATCTGCGGGAGTGTTTTAAATTTTTACCATCATCTTAAGTATTTAAAATATGTGTATTTACCCAGCAGTGTCTGTGAACCTTTGTGAATTGTGAACATATAATTTGTGCTGAATTTCTTTCAAGCTCCTGGAGGTATCTTTCAGGGGGACTATGTATGTTGGGGACAGTATTGAGTGCCATAAAAATTGTAAAATGTAATGACTTATTTTCACAGGTTCAACATGTCAGATCATATAACCTTCTCTGAGGCTGCTGAGGTTATGAAAGACATACAGGCCCTCAGTAAGCTGCCCACTGACGAGGCTGCAACTGCTGCACGAGAAATAGCTGACAGACTGAACAATGTCACTCTGGACATTGCTGTGACTGGAAGAACAGGGGCAGGCAAGTCCATGTTTGTCAATGCCATCCGAGGTGTGAGGGAGGGAGAATCGGGGGCTGCTGAAACTGGAGTCACAGAAACCACCATGGAGCCCTCCATGTACCCCCATCCCAGAATGCCCAACGTGAGGCTCTGGGATCTGCCAGGGATTGGGGGAATCAAGTTTGAAACTAAAACATATTTCAAGAAAATCAAGTTTGACCGTTATGATTTCTTCATCATTGTTTCATCTGAGCGATTTGGAGAGAATGACCTCAAGCTAGCCCAAGAAATCCAGAAGAGAAAGAAATTGTTTTATTTTGTTCGTTCAAAGATAGACAACGATGTACGAGCAGAGGGGCGGAAGCCCAAATTCAACCTAGAGGAGTTGCTGGCCAAGATCAGAGAAGATTGTAGGAAAACCTGAAAAGGTTAAGAGATACCAAGATTTTTCTGGTGTCCTCCTTTGAGTTAGAAAAGTATGATTTCCAGAAGCTGATGGAGACTCTGGAAACTGATCTTCAGAGCACAAGAGAAATGCTCTTGTTCTGTCTTTGCCAGTTTTCTCCCTTGATGTGCTTGAGAAAAAAATAAAAATCTTTGAGAAGTTGGTTTGGGCTGCAGCCTTTGTCTCTGCTGTCATTGCAGTGGTTCCTATTCCTGGTCTGTCAGTGGCATGTGACGTTGGAATCTTGATGACCTTCTTGCTAAAATGTTTTTTTGCCTTTGGCCTTGATGGAGATTCATTGAAGATGCTTTCAGAAAGAACAAATAAGCCAGTACAGGATCTGAAAGCAGTGATGAAATCTCCCCTTTCTGGTGGGATTAATGAGAAATTAATCCTCAGAATGTTCACCTCGCTGGGCATTGGAGTAGCGATGACACTTGAGTACCTCTTGAGCAACATTCCTATTGTTGGCAGTTTAGCAGCAGGTGGTCTTTCTTTTGCCACCACATATTATCTTCTGAAAAAGGGGCTCAATGAAATGGCAGAGGATGCGAGGGCCATGCTGAAAGTTGCAGGTTTAAAATAATTGAACATACCAGAAATCCCTTTGCCAAGGGGAAAGGGATAAAAAACAACAACCCAATTGAAAGATTTATTATAGATGTGACTGGCAAATTGTTATTCATTCTGACTTAATAGATAGGGATGAACTCTGCCAATTAAATTCATTGCTGTTATTTCTTTAAATGTATCATTAAAAATGATAATCCTGGCAATTTTAATAATGTGTCACTTATAGCCTTTTGACTGCCTGTCTACTTATACTTTTTATACTACTTAGAACTGTGCACCGGTCTTACATGTTGAATGCGAAAGCCTTTTTGGTCCCATCTTTGACCCCCCACATGATTAACGTTCACTACTTAGAACTGTGCAGCTTTGGGTCTGATGGAAAGCCAAAGGAAGTACCACTTACACCGTGTTCCTGATCAACTGGCAGTAAAGTTCTAGTTCATCTCCCCAATTGGGGGTGGGGGAGGGGGGGCAATAAATGAACTAGAACTAGAAGAAGGAAGAGCATTACTGACAGAGTTCAGCCAATCACCTCCTAGAAATGAGGGGATTGATATGAGACAGCAACTGATTACAGTTTATGAAGTCAGCAGAATTCATGTCCTTTTCTATTTTCTTTTCTTTCTGTTTGGATTTTAAGCAGTTTATTTTACAGAGATATAACCTTTTAATCACTTTATTTTAAGTATTTTATTCTAGAATTATTTAGGATGGAGATCATCATATTTAGAGCTTTGAAGAATCACTCATTACTTGTGTATGTAAAAATTTCCTTGAATACGATATTCCAGACATTTTTATGTAACTGGTGAAGGAAGGCATAATGTAAATGGTTGCATGTTGACATTGTTGTTAACATTGTTGATTAAGGTTTTGGCTTCAATAAATCATCAAAATAAAATACAAAGACCATTCAATAAATGATATGCAAAGACTTATTACAATGTTGTCCTGGTCTTTTGTAGTTATAGAGAATCTGATGGATCTGATTATTATAATTTTTAAAGATTTTGTTTCAGATTTTTTCCCATTTTCTCCCAATTTAGTAGCCAATTACACCTCTTTTCATGTCAATCCCCCCTCGTATTGTGAGTTTGCTGCCGTAGCCCTGAGACCGGCAGTGACAAAGGCGATTTACCACCTCCTCCGAGCCGGCACTCGCCAAGCCGTCAACTGTAACTCAGAGCCACTCCTATATTCAGTGGACTCATCTCTGCTTCCCTCACCCCTCCCTGGGGCAGACAGCCAATTGCCGCCCCCTAGTGGCACTCCCGGCCAGAGCCGATACTGGCGCGGACGGTGGAATCGAATTTTAATACTTAAAGGTATTAAAGTGTTATTATTATTAACACCTATAGCTACAATTACAGCTGTGAGTCTTTATTTTTGTTCCTGATTCCCCCCCCCAACTTGGTGGCCCTCTATTAATTAAATGTGTTCATTCACTGTGTTCGTCCCTCGAACGTCCTCGGACTTTTTTTTTTGCTGCATATGAACTCCCAACCCTGTTAGTTGTACATGTTTCAAGTCAATGAGGAAAATATGTACGGTCCACTAGCGGAACATGGTGACGCCGGGACCGGGTGCAAAACGCACGAAGGGGCCCTCTCCAACCACACACAGCCTACACTATTTCATACACACAGCATAAAAGCGCACACCCAGCCAACACGACCTCAGTAGTGACAGTTCAGCACCATTGACAGCGATCATGGCATTTTGGAACCCACTTTGACAAATAAGCATAAGGTGCAAATGTGGGAGAAAAACCTAGAAAAGCCTGCATTCTGCGTTTTGTTCTCGTGATTATAATAATTTTGTATGTAGTATTTTAGATGCATATGAATTTTGAGTCTGTGTTAGGCTGAGAGGGGCCCAGGGACACCTGCGATGGGGATACCTGGAGCCAAGCCCAAGGCCAGTGGCTTGTCTGATTAGCGCAACTAAGGCCGTGCTTGTGGGGCAGGGCAGGATGTAGGTGCAAGGTGCAGATAAGGGGATGGTAGATTCGTATAATTGGCTGTTTTACTTTTTATGCCAGATGGCGACAGAAATAACTAATGGTGTCTTATATAAAGTAAAAATTGTGGCCAAAAGGGGGGGAATGGGCTTTTCGGGGAATTCCACCCCGATGGGAGCGGTAACTTCATGGGACATCATAGATAGGAGTGTTGAATCTTGTGAGGGGGGTTCAAAACGTGGGATTTTAGGGAAGAGCTTCAGCATCTGATGTCGCGAAACCAGCACGGCTTTTTGAATGTAACCATTGTTCATAATCAAAAACTGGCGGCAGTGTGGTATAATGGTTAGGGAACTGGGTTTATAACGTTAAGGTTGCACGTTCAATCCCCAGGTGGGACACTGCCGTTGTACCCTTGAGCAAGGTAGGGGAGAGCAGGGTAAGTTGTCACACGGGTAAGTTGTCACACTGTTCATACCTCCAACCACAGGGGCGCCATCTCAAAAATGGAATAGCTGCTTCACAGGCCTCTTTAATTGCAATCAAGCAGAAGGCGTTCGCCTTTTTTCCTGCAAAAGTAAGTAAATGGCGTCGTGTATTTCATGTAATAAAACCGTGTTAGGTATAAAAATGTCCTAAATTATGTTTCTGTACCGAATGAGGGAAACAATAAGGTGTTTATTTATATGTTAGCTGCAGTACTTTGTCGAACTAACCGTGTTTTTTAACAAACGTTTGCCCACATGCCCGTTTGGGGCTAGTTGTCTAAATGGCTTTGAGGCAAGTTGTCACATGAGGCTAATTTAAATTTGTTTTTGAAGGAAATATGCATTGAGGGGAGGAAGGAAAGGAACAAACAAACGAAGGAACCAAAAATAAAGTGAGATGATGGTGCGAAATTATAAAAGAAAGACAGAGAATGGTAGCACAGCTCCGGATATAATGCTGAAGGCAGTCAGACAGGTGAAGCTGGAGAACAAATCAATCAGAAGCACAGCAACCGATTTTAATATAAACTACCGTACTCTGGCTCGGTATTGTGAAAAGGTTACCAGCGAAGAGATTGTCAGTCAGGCAGCCATGCCAACAACAGTGGTTGGCTATAGAAAGCCACGGCAGATATTTCCACCTGAGTTGGAGATGCAGCTGGTTCATTATATTGCCAGGTCAGCGGACATTTATTTCGGTCTGTCCCCTAGTGAGATCAAAAGACTTGCCTACCAGTTTGCTGTGGCACACAAGCTGAAGTTCTCACCAACGTGGGCTGAAACAGAAAAGGCCAGCTCCGAGTGGTTTACAGCCTTTTTAAAAAGGCACCCAATGCTGTCGATAAGAAAGCCTGAGGCAACGAGCCTTGCCAGAGCTAGTAGCTTCAACCGAGAAAATGTCAATGCCTTCTTCGACAATTTAGCAAATGTGCTGGACAGGCATCGATTTGGACCAGGGGACATATGGAATGTGGACGAAACTGGGGTGACCATGGTCCATAAACCTGACAAAGTAGTGGCCAGACGCGGATTCAAACAAGTAGGGTCGCTGACCTCCGCTGAAAGGGGGACACTTGTCACACTGGCCTGTGCTGTGTCAGCCACAGGAAATAGTATACCTCCATATTTCATATTCCCCGTGTCAACTTCCGAGACCATTTTTTAAACAGCGGACCACCTGGCAGCAGGGGGGCGGCAAATCCATCGGGGTGGATGAAAGATGTGCACTTTGTTGACTTCCTGAAACATTTCACTGAGCATACAAAATGCTCAAAGGAGAAACCATCTTTGCTGCTTCTGGACAACCACATATCTCATATGTCCATTGATGGACTCAATTACGCCAAAGAAAACGGCATAATTATGGTCTCGTTCCCACCCCACTGCTCTCATCGGCTTCAACCCTTAGACAGGTCTGTCTACGGGCCGCTAAAAAGGCACATCAACACGGCGTGTGATGCATGGATGAGGAACAATCCTGGGAAAACAATGACTATTTATGACATTCCTGGGATTGTGGCAATCGCGTATCCTGTGGCGGCAACCCCCCTGAACATTCAGGCTGGCTTTAGGGTAGCTGGGGTACAGCCTTACAACAGGGATATCTTTTTGGAAACTGAGTTTGCGCCATCCTATGTCACGGATCGCCCTGCCCCATCAGGCCCCAGCACCAACCCTGCCCTGCCAGGCACAAGCACCAACCCTGCCCTGCCAGGCACAAGCACCAACCCTGCCCTGCCAGGTACAAGCACCAACCCTGCCCTGCCAGGCACAAGCACCAACCCTGCCCTGCCAGGTACAAGCACCAACCCTGCCCTGCCAGGCACAAGCACAGGCACAGAGACACACCCAGACCCGGTCAGTTCCCATGCCAGCTCACCCTTACCCAGCAATGCCAGCAGACTACCAACTCCAGAGGACCTCCGGCCATTTCCAAAAGCTGGTCCCTGAAAACAAACTAATAATGGAAGAAAGCGGCGCAGGACCGCAATTTTAACAGACACACCCGTGAAGCAAGCACTACAAATGGAAACATCGCAATCTAAAAAAAGGCTGTTTCTGGGGAATAAAAAGGCAAGGGTAAAAAGAAACCTAGACGAGTCAGCAGCAGATGAAGAGGCATGCTTATGCCTAGTCTGCATGGAGCCATTTTCGAACAGCCGCCCAAACGAGACGTGCAGTGTGGGAGATGCAAGAAGTGGGCCCATGATGCTTGCACCCCAGGCCACACAATTTATGTGTGCCAGAACTGTGACTCGGAAGATGAGTCTGATTAGATGTGATTTGTTGTGCATTTTGCTCTTTAATGAATGAGTTCTGTAATGAAATGTACTTGGTTGTTTTTTGAATTTTAAAGTAAAAAAAAAATGTTTTCTTCACAATTACTGTGTTGTGTTCTTATTTGTTGATAATCCAATGTGACAATTTACCCCACATACTATGACATAGTGTGACAACTTACCCACTGGTGGGGTAAGTCGTCCCAAGTGCACACCCTCTATGTAACTGTCTACAACTCCATACTGAAATAATACATGAAAATGCAATTAATACAAAATATGTGCCCAAGACTTCCACCTTTCATTTGGTATGACATTTATACCACTCTGATGTATTGTGCCCAGTACAGGTAAGACACAGTGAAAAGTGTGCCAACATACCCCGCTCTCCCCTACTTAACCTGAATTGCTTCAGTTAATATCCAGCTGTATAAATGGATTGTGAAGAAATGTAAACTGTAAGTCGCTCTGGATAAGAGCGTCTGCTAAATGCCTGTAATGTAATGTAATGTAAAAATAAAAACATTACTACAGACTCTGAAGATTGTTTTACCCCCTGACGGCTCCGCCAGTGGTAGGGGAGACCGGGGTTGGTTGGCACACTTTTCACACTCTGCCGTATTTCTCTGGCATATTTTATGTGAGGATATTCTAACTAGTAGCAAATGAAAGGTTAAGGTCTCAGCTATAAATACATATATTTCAATGTCAACAAATATTTTCTTCAATTACGTGATTCGTGATTAAAGTCATGTTGTGCACTTGTGCCAACCAGCCCCAACACGGGGTTGGTTGGCACACGCTTTGGGGTTGGTTGGCACAATGTTAAAATGCTATCAGTACAAAGAATGAAGCAACAAATAGAAACAATTTGAGTATTTAATGCAAACCAGAACCAGAAAATGTAAACATTCAATATAACATAATATTATATATATCAAAATATATATAATATTACAAATGTTAATATTATAATATTACAATTTCTAATATTATAATATTAAAAAAGTGAACAGCCTAATTCTGCTCTCTGTGTGTGTGTGTGTGTGTGTGTGTCAGTGTCTCAATCTGAGTGTCCTGCCTCTCTCTGTCTTCCTCACAAAGGTTCTCACCATTTTGACTCTATAAGAAATGTTTTAATGTTTAAAAATGTTTCCAAATACAACATTTATATTTAATACATATGAAGTTTATGTCCAATAAACTATGAACCTACACCCTGATGTGGAATTTCCTTTAAAAAGAGTTAAAGTTGTTCCTTCGTACCTTTGTTAGTAGAAAAATTAATGCAGGCTGAAGTCTTTGTTTCCGTGTTTCAAAATGTATATTTTTAATAGAGTCGAGAACGTACTGGGTTTGTCCCTTCAAGTACAGATTGACAAATAACCAAAGATGTAAACAGAATGCTGATGCTTTATACTTTGTAATGGATTTCCCACACCCCTCCTTCTGATGCCAATCACATCTCACACTCAAACAAGATGAGGCCTCAAAGACAGGAGATCACACCTGGGGAAGGAGAGAGAACTGAAGTGGGGGGGACACACCAAATGGCACCATTGTCTTTAGACACATCAGGGGGTGAAGACACACAAAAAGGGGGGGCCAGATGGAGTGTAAACTCTCATGTGAATTCCAACATTCCCCACTTTTTTTGTTGTTGTAAAGCAAAACAAATTATAATGAAAATATGTATATATACAATATATATATATATATATGTTTAAGTTGAAAATGAATGTTCCCCATTTGAACAGTGTAGGCTGGGGCAAAACAGAAATGAGTATTTGGAAATAATGTGATTGATTTAGGGAAGCCAGTTGATCACCTATCCATGTATTCCACTGGCCATTCCGGTTTCAGGAGTTCCTCCGTCTCTTCCTCTCAATCACCTATTCATAGGTCAATGACTGTCTCCATTTGTCCGCACAGATCTTTTGTCATTGTGATATGATTTACCCGTCTGCCTACAGTTCAATATCTTACAGTCCCCCCCTTTGATGCCTGTCTTAACATAGAAGCATCACATATCAGTGGCGATGTTGTCCTGTCTTAGGTTGCTCTTTCAGATCCTGAAGAGTCTTACCCGTCATGGGAGCAACACCTCTTCCACTGGCATGAATATTCTGTGCATCCGAGGCGATGTTATCCTGCCTTAGGTTGTCCTTCTCCTAGCGAAGGATCTTACCCGTCTTTGGATCAACATCTTTACACTGGCATCATGCTGGATACTGTCCGGCTCTGACTGATCTTATCACAATTACAATGGGGTGCTCTTTTGTTCAATCAATCTACCCACTAGGGATTGGGACCGGGAGAGAGTGAGGACCCCCTAAACCAAGGTACCAGTTTGACAAGGTCGTTTGTAAATTAGATGTTTTCCCGTTTCAGAATGGAACATATACAATAAATAAGAACACAATGAACCAAGACAAGAATTAAACATACAAATACACTCCTTCCTGTAAGAAAGCATCCGTCTTGAGAATCTGGGTAACGATCATCTCCTTCAGTTTCAGTTCATTAGTTTTCAATTGTTGTGCATCAATCCAATTTGACACACCCAAACCTGTTCCATATGCTTTACCATCTTTCCACCAGGTCTGAAGTCCAAGCGGGGAATCAAACTGCAACTGGGCGTATTGTCCTTGTTTGACACATTGTGTCTTGTTTATGAAGATGACAGGAACATCCCATTTAATAGTGGTTCCCAACCAGAATCTGCTCAAAAATAACAGGAGCATCGTCCTCATTTATTTCTGTAGGAGAGAAAAAGACCAAGTGTGAGTGTATATTCTTATGCAGTTAGTCATGATTCACTTTGATATTGGTATTAAGCTCAGCTTTGTTGTACAATTTGCACTGATCACCATGATACCAGAAATACTGTATTGGTCTACCTCGCTTTTGTATTGCCAATTTCACATTGGTTTCTCCCAGTTTGTCCATAATCTCATATGGACCTTCCCAGTTTGCTTCCCAGCCCCCCTTTTAAAAAGTTTTTAAGCATTACTTGATCCCCAATTTGAGAATCCACTCTGTGCGTGGGGGCATAGGCCCTTGCTGAGTAATGATGTGTGAAATAAGTTATCTGGTCAATCTGATGTGGTGTTCCCCATAGCGGGCTGGTTTCAATTGCAAACACAGGAGAGACTGTAAATGCAGTGTTGTTGCAAACGGGAATGGCCTCCACCCATTTAGAGAACTTGTCAGTGTCTACATGTGCGGTTTGACTGGTTACGTTCCCTAATGATATGGAGGCCACGCACCCCTATTGCGAGTTAGGACCATATTTGGCTAACAGTTCAGCGATCTCGGCTCGAAAGGCGTTGTTTTGGCAGTCTTCTAGTGCGTTCAGTCGCTGCTCTAACTGATCCAATTGCGATTGAACCGGTTGATATGCATTGTTCGACTGATTCGGTTTGGAGGATCTGCGGAACTCCCTATTATCATTGCGTGCTTCGCGCTGTCCCCACTTATTTAAGTTGCGACAGTCATCCGTTACATGCCCTGCTCTGTCACAGAATTTACACAATTTACCTCGGTTATCAGTGACAACCGTGGGCTGCTGTTCAACTGACTGTTTTGGTCCTTTCCCTTCCATCCCCCCTCCTTTCGACCAACATCGTCGCTTGGAGTGTCCAACACGCTTGCAATTGGCACACACACGGGGTTCCTACACTCACTCTGAATGTGTCCTGGCTTTCCACAATTAAAACACTCAAATGCAACCTGTCCCTCGTTAGATGCTAACAGAGCAATCCTTTTCGTAGAGCTCTGCTTGGGGAAGAATTTAGTTCAGACTCAGTCCATGCTGTTAAACATTCCTGAATCTCTCTCCTATGTGTTGTCTGATGGGCTGTGCGCTCAATTCCCTATTCAGTTGTAGCAGTAAATGTTGGCAGGTTGGAGAGACGCGATCTTTGTATTTACTAACGACCAAACTCCAGAACATAGGATCATCACCTGTCAATAGTACCCTGGTCCCTCCACCTCTGTTTCTATTATACACTCCTATAAACGTTCTGAGGAAATCGGTAGGGTGCTGCCCTTCATTAGGCATGGATTCAAGAATCGTATTCATATCTGCCATAACGCGATACCCTACCGCCTCACTCATTAGCCTTAACCTGGTGTCATGGTTGGGGAAAACAACGGGATTTCCATGGCCCTGCACGAATTCTAAAGGAATTGTTACTGATGTAGGAAGCACAGACTGTAATAGTTTACAACAATCCCTGTCCGTTAATGAGTGCATTCGCTGTAGCGCCTCCACCTTATCAACAACTGCAGTCGGGTCCTCAACCCCGTCCCATTTCGGTAGTTGCTGTTGTAGTGTGGCCAGTTCTGACAGAGTGAGGTCGCGTTCAGCCTGCTGATCCTCATATGCATACGTGATGGCCCCATTAACAGGATTATGTGTTCCGCTTGTGCGAACCCTGCGTGTAACTACCGGTGCTATTTTGGCATGTTTATCTGTCTGCGATCTACTACTTCTAGACGCCCTTCGGACATTAGATCGAAGTGAATCGGCTACAGATTTAGTACATTCCGCCCTAGCAGCATGCAATTCTTGCTCCTCATCTGAACTTCTGTTACCACTCCCATCCTCAACACCACCTAACCAAGGAGCCGCAGAATTTGTTTGTCTGACTTCCCATTCATCATCATTTGAACTGTATTCTGACTCGCTCTGGTCATTTAACTGTCCTAAACCTAGCGCTGCTACGCGCCGTTTCATTACTGTATTTTTAATTTTCTGCTTTGTCATTTTTTCTTTGACCTGTCTCAACTTCTGTACAATGGCCCTATCCTCATTTTTACCAGACACATCCCATAACTCTTTATATGCTATCTGCGCATCGCGCAGTTGTTTCTGTGTTTGACGCAATTCCGTAACCGTGGAACTCAATTTATCCCTTAAATGACTGATCTCCTTTCTAAATTCTAAGTGAGTTGTAGCATGTACCATTCGCTCTGCTACAGATGCTTCCACCTCCTTTGAATTTACACTAAGTTTATTCTCCAAACTTTCAATGTCACATTTTAATTTGGGAACTTCCACCACTTTATCTTTTAATGACTTTATTGTTTGTGCCATAGCCATCACACAATTAGCCTGTCTCCTTTTCTTATTTTTCTCCGTTTCATTACGAGCTTCACAAGCAGTTAGGAGGTACTGAAAAACATCCGCTTTTTCTGGTACATTAAATGGACCCTCCTTGCAATGTTTAGCCAACCAGCTAGCGGCCCACAGTTTCCAACAATTCACTGCCATTCTTAAACCCCTGATACAATGGACAAACACACTTTTGGTACTTGAAATTTTTGCCCAAGGTCTGTGTAATTTTATACAAGCCCCTACTGAGAACACTGTACACTTGTACAATCAATTCTAGTCACTTGTATTTTAAAACACTACACAATTTTCGTAAGTACTTCTCTACAATATTACGCACATTAATATGTTATACTCACAAATGTACGTGGTCCGTTTTCCGTGCCTTCAAGTCCGTTTCTTTACTACGGGTTGATAACTGGATCGGCCGCAGGCTCCTGGATTCTGTCCTTCTCAAACGCGCATCAATGCTCAGAGTTCAAAAAGTTGAGTTTCCCAGCCTTCGCTATTGCAATTTGCAGCGTACTCCGGTTTCAACCTCCCCGGTTTTTGTTAAAAACGCAACGAGAACGACGGTCGTGGGCTGGCTCGCCAAATGATGTGGAATTTCCTTTAAAAAGAGTTAAAGTTGTTCCTTCGTACCTTTGTTAGTAGAAAATTAATGCAGGCTGAAGTCTTTGTTTCCGTGTTTCAAAATGTATATTTTTAATAGAGTCGAGAACGTACTGGGTTTGTCCCTTCAAGTACAGATTGACAAATAACCAAAGATGTAAACAGAATGCTGATGCTTTATACTTTGTAATGGATTTCCCACACCCCTCCTTCTGATGCCAATCACATCTCACACTCAAACAAGATGAGGCCTCAAAGACAGGAGATCACACCTGGGGAAGGAGAGAGGAACTGAAGTGGGGGGACACACCAAATGGCACCATTGTCTTTAGACACATCAGGGGGGTGAAGACACACAAAAAGGGGGGGCCAGATGGAGTGTAAACTCTCATGTGAATTCCAACACACCCCATATAAAATAAATGTGTGTGGTATAATATATAGTAATATAATAATCATGTTTAAAATATGTGTAATGCATATGGTATTACATTTGTAACTATATACCAATACTGGGGTTGGTTTACACATGTGCCAATCAACCCCAATGTCAGTGTGCCAACCAACCCCACTCTCATTAGGACACATCTCTGTGCTAATATGATGTCAGCTAGCTAGCATGACTCATCACAACCTTTCAAATCTTCTATCAAAATGTAGCTGATTCCTCTCTCTATTAACTAAAAATAATATAATGTCAATATCTCTATCTAACAAAGTTTTATCATATATTTAGTGGGGGGACCATTTTTTAATTTTGACCATACAAAATGTCAAAGTTGTGCTCACCTCAACACTTAGTGACCTTCAAATGTTTTTGACAGAATGAATGAGTGCAGGTAAAGAGAGCAAACATTTTAATGTTAAATTTTTGTGACATTGCCCCCTGGGGGGCTGGTGATGACCTGTGTGCCAACCAACCCCTGAGCCAACCAACCCCGGTCTCCCCTACGATCCCTTGCTAATATAATAACTTCGTAGATCGCGGTTTGATTTCCGTGCTCGCTCACACTTGACACTTCTTTTCAGACAAACACCACTTTTCATTTGTTGCAGAGCGTGCGTCAAAATACTCGTAACAGACTATTTTAGACCAATTGCACCAAGTTTCACGGTAAGATAGGGCAGAATGCATACAATAATCGCGGTGTAAAATGCAGTAGATCATAAAATCAATTATTACCTTACAGTTACACTTAGGAGTTTCCTCATAATGGTGTTGAGAGTAACGGAACAACATTTTCAAAATAATAATGCCATTCCAAACTCAGTAGCTTTATATGATTTTAGTATGAAACTGATGAATATGTAAGGATGATAATATAAGGTACAGTATGAAGAATCACTCTCATCTTTTAATAAAGCCCAGGTGTGTAAGGCATTCGGCTCATTCGGCTAGGCTGTTTTTGTCAAATGTGTCCTTAAAACACAATTATTCGTTGAAGCAGAAGGTGACTGTGTGTTTGTTAGTTTCAGACATGAGGGAGTTCTCACCTATTTCCTCAGGAGGGCTCTGTTCAGCTTTTACAGCCACGTTCAAGTTACTTAAGCAGATCTGATGCTGTGCCTGTGCCTGCTGAACCCAAGTTTCAGCAGCTTTCCAATCATCAACAAACTTAGGCAAGGTCATAACTGCCTCTTTGTTTTTAAATTCCACATAAAACATCTCATTGCCATCCAGCTGTGCATCATCCTCTGAATCAGTGTCATTGGTCTTGCAGCCTACAACATAATTGTCTATGTGACCTGAGAGAGAGAGAGAGAGAGAGAGAGAGAGAGAGAGAGAGAGAGAGAGAGAGAGAGAGAGAGAGAGAGAGAGAGAGAGAGAGAGAGAGAGAGAGAGAGAGAGAGAGAGAGAGAGAGAGAGAGAGAGAGAGAGAAATGTGAGAACGTGTCAGTCTTGCATTTTCAATTAATGACATGGTTATGCTTTTATCTGTTTATTCATTATACACATTCTTACTCTTTGCTCTTAGAATATACTGCATGACAGTTGATATCGGGTGTATAAAATAGTAATTCTGAGTTTGAGAATTATGAAGGGTGTTAGATACAAATGAGTAAATGTAATATTACCGTATATCTTTACCAAGTTAGGCTGGAGTTAGCCTGAGCATAGTTTGAATCCATGTCATGAGGAACCTCAGTGAAAAGATCCCTGTTAAGAAGCTGAACTCTCAGTATATACTTATTTAATTCATGGAAAAGAGTAGACCACAAGGGAATATGTACATTGACAAGCTGATTTCTCTTTCATTGTATGTTTATTGATATACCTTTTATGTTAACATTAGGGCCATTTTACTAATAAAGTCAAAACAAATGTTATTATTTGTGAAGCGCATTGGATATTTCTTGGAACAAGCATCTTCACCAACACATTACTTTTTCCACAGCATTCAGCTGATAGTTATCACCAATATACAGTTTTGATATAGAATATAGTGTTCATATATATTGTATATGACTATTTAAAATTGTAATTATACTTTAGATTTAGATTTCTTACAGGGTGAGATGAGTCTATATAAACTATGACATCACTGCCAATATTTGCATGAAGAGATATAGAAAATAATATTTATGCTCCAATCTTGGAACATATTAGTAAATAATGTAATATTTCACATCTAGTGCAAGCTGGCACTATATGAATAACATTAAAATGTGAGTGATCACTATTTCAGTCCATATGATCCAGTACTTGAATGAATGAATGAATGAACATTGGATTTATATAGCGCTTTTCAAGGAACCCAAAGCGCTTTACAATGATACTTATACTTACAAACGTACTTGTATTGCCAACCATGTACATTTTCTTACCTCATATTCAAAACCGTATATTCACAGTACATTCAGAAGAGTGCACAATACACAGTACACTCTTCCATGACATACCTTATTACATACATTTAATCTTACATTACATCGCTATTCAATTATATTTCTTTTTATATGGCCTTAGCCATATCAGCCTTTCCCCTCCAGATAAACAAGAAGCTAAACAGATTGTACAAACTTAAAATGAAGGTTCCCAAAATAACCTCCAAACAATTTTGATAATAAAGGGTTAATTTTTTCTACATATTATAACTTGGGGTATGGTTATGACATTTTCACACATACAATGGAGGCTTTGCTACATCGCTGCTTAACTTAGGACCTTTGTTAACTGTGCACCATTTGGATTTGATAAGAACATTCATAAAGATGCACAACTTAAAAAATACGAACACATACTGAACATTTTTATAAATATTATACATGCGACTGCACTTACCCTCAACTTTAACAAGAACACAGACAACTCCCAACAACACAGCAGTGACCATGGAGTAGTTCATCCTTAACTTCATAAAGAAACTTGCTCTGTACAGATCTTGTGTCTTTTGAGAATGTGCAGCAGTTTGTGTATACCAGCATTAGCATATCTGTGAAGTGAAACTATCACCTGTATCATGCTATTTCAATATTTGCTTTGACCAATCCAGAAATGTCATAGTTTTAACATCAGTTGCTAGGTGAATACAAAGTCTTCTGGTGAGGATTTAAGTAAACTCACTTTCATATACTGGTTATAAACATACTTTTTTATATTTGAATTTAAGGGGTCATCTGGGATATTACCTAGCACTTATTAGTGTAGCCATCAACCAAAACAGATCTGAATCTTTTCAAAAGTCAAGACGGCCAACTACAGAAGATAGGCTGTTTTTGTATATTGAGAAATGAGAAGACTGCAACCAACTGGACATGAAAAGAACATTAAAAAACCTGACTGGAGTAGTGTGAAGAAGCTATTTGAAAGGTTGTGTTTTGTTATTTCCAACCTGATAAATGAATGTTGGCGCCACCATGTGTAAATTATTGTGCATTACTAGTGCACTACAGCCCCTTTTTCTTGTTTGTTATTTTATAAATATCTGATTATTAAACAGCACTTAGCTTTGAAACACCAACAAAAACCTGTGTGTGTATCAGTTGAACATTGCTACACAGTTTGTAGCCCCCCCCCCCAAAAATACTTGCAACTCACTCCTGCAGATGTAGACACTTAAGTATATACAGTAGACACTGTATCAGATCAAATACAACCAGTAAAATGGATAAGATGTGAAATTGCACATTTGAAAAAATTATTAAATGATTGGATGCCATGGAACAGAAGACAGCTGCAGTGAGAATGGAGGGAGCATTGAGGCTCAGAGATCCATCAATGGTAATTAATAAGGCCCTGCTTTTTCTGCAGTCTGATATTTATCCTGTAATACAAACCTTCAGCAGCAAGATGCTGATACACCAAGACACCTGTCAAGTAATCATTAAATAATATCTCATTTCAGGTTACCTGAATCATCTCAATTCATTGCATAATTAATACCAGTTATGTGCATTTACTGTTCAACAAAAGGTTGATGCATCAATTGAATGATCTAGTATAATGCATTCAGTAAACACAGTAATTGGATTACATCAAACTAATTATAATTGATCTCTCTTAACTTAATGTATCTCAGCCAATTAACATACTGTATGTATTTAAAAAGAGTGGCTACTGAAACACATAGTGGACTTTATTTGATCTGCAGGATCCAAATCAGACCAGAACAATAAGGGCCTTAGTCATTCATTATGGGATACATTTGGAATGTTCTGTCATTAGTAGTGCGATATAATCTGAAATATGAATACTGACAATTAAAACATTATCCATATCCATATCGTTTAAAATTTGGATGGACACTTTGGATACTGGTCTAACTAATGTATTTAAGTTAGAATTTAAATTCATCTAAGTTTGATGGAATTCAAGAGGTAGAACTCTCATAGTAAAGGAATGATTTTAGTGAGTCAGTAGAAGGCAAACATAATTACAAGCTTGTAAGTTTGGCAGGGACCCCACCTTCTGGGAGCATGGCTTTTTAGGAGGCACTGCATGTCTGCCCAAAGCTTCTGATGGAAGGGAGGAGACCTGGGAAATATAACTCACTGAAATAGCAGCGAGGCATGAGACGTTACCTTTTAAAAGGTAATGTTTGAGCTAAATGGCTGTGAAGAGACAGGAGTGACCCGGAAATCACCCTGGAAGACCCTTGTTAAAGCTTCCATGAGATACAGGAACACAATGGTAATTATGCTATATACTGGCTTTGGCTATAACTATAGTCTATATGTATTTGATGGGAGCATCACATCTACTTACCTCTCTGCATTACATTACTTATTTACCTAAGACAGTCTTCCCCAGGGGCACTCACATACACTTAATTTATTATCGCTTTATACAACTGTAATAAATTAATTCAAAATATGTCCATAGTTTAAGGATACAACAGTAGTGTAGCACTGACAATATGGACCTCCAAACGTCTTATTACAAGCCATTGCTCTTTAATCATTATAAAACTCTGCTGCCCTCTCGTGTACTCAAAGTAGTCTGCACCGCTGAATAATGTGCTGAATTAATTATGTGAAAAAACACACTCGCACACACGCACATAAACATTAAATTCATGTTGACACTACCCTGTAATGTTAATATCAATATTATCATCTTATGATTGTCATATCGCAGTGGAACAGCTGGATTATTTTGATCCATTGTAACCCATAATCCTATTTAGTTTGCCACAAACTATATACAGTATAAACTCAATTTTCTTTTCATACACCAAAATACAATAATGATGAAAGATAACAGAACCAAATTCAAGATATAAAGCAACAAACAGATTCGACCTAACACTAGAAATTGAAAGTAGCTAGCAGTAGGACAAATCTGTATCCTAATTGGCCTAATTGGTTAATGGCCCAATTGCCACCTGTGTGATATATAGATATTATATGGCTTTCTTCTAGTGAGAGGTGTCACTTAAGAATGTGACCTTTTGACATTGCGGTTCTTACGGTGAGGGGGGCGGGGGGTCCAACGAAGGGTTTCCCAATTGTGTCGTCAACCCCTAGGTCCTGGTATGGCACTTCCGAAGCGGCAATGTGTTTTTTGAACAAGGTAATTTACCATCTTCAAAGGATAATGCATTCCCCCCCAACCGACCCTAACTTCAGTGGAAATTACATCTGTGTTTTTGATAAAAAATGTGGTACCTTTTGACATCATGGTTCCCACGGTGGGGGGCCAGGGGTCCAACGAAGGGTTTTCCCAATTGCGTCGTCACCCCTAGGTTCTGGTATGACACTTCGGAAGAGGCAAATATTTGTATGTTTGTTTTAGAAATCCCAAGCTCTTCACAGATCGCCGAAGGTAATAAAAACACGCTTTAACCGTATAATCTGATTAGCTCTTAGGATATTTTGTCTGAAAGTAATTGTCTTATCATTTTTTCCAGTGTTTTCATCCCTAGAGGTGTCTGATCAAACTGTAGCAAAAAAAGCTAGAATATGTATCCGAGACGGTACGTACTTGTTTTAAAATGTTTTAGACATAAAATACAAAGGTTTTGGCAATTTAAATACATTTGTATGCTACACAGAAATTAGCGATGAGGAGCTGCTTTCTATACAAGACCCCGCCCTGGAAAACACACTCGCGAATGACCACAGTAGGTATTGCCCATATCCTACCGCAAACATGCTTATTAGATAACATTATTCGTTTTTTTGTCTGACCTGTTTTTGGTTTTATGTTTATTTTCCAGGACAGGATTCCGCAGAATTTCAGCTGTTTGAACAGGAGGCCCCAAACAGGCCAGACATTTCACATAGTGCTGTGGAAGTAATTAACGATTATATAGACTTTTCCCATCCACCGGGCAGGCTATCCGGCGCTGAAATTCAAGACTTAATCTCTTCAACGGCCGATGTAACTCATCCTGGACTACAAGCGTTGAACCCTAACCTGGCCGCGGGATGACGTCTGTGCCCCACAGAAATTACAGTATAGTGGGGGGCGGTAGGGATATTTTGGTTCAGATTCTTCCAAAAGCACCAAATTTGGCCCAGATGCTGTCCATACCATACTTTATCAATTTTTGACGGGCGCCAAGACGGGGGCCCCACTGGGCCGCCATATTGGCAAAATCCAATATGGCTGCCAACAAAAAAAACTAAAAGGGCTAGAATCATAAATGATACCACTTTTTAGGGTTTTTTGGGGTTGTGTATTCTGATTCTGATGTTATTTCAATGATTTGAGGTCAGGTTTATCCCTCAAAGTTAGCATAAAGGCCATGGGGTCAAATCCAGTGTTTCTGGTCCGTCATCCCAGATTCTGCCCCCAAAAACGTATTTTCCCATTATAAGCTGTACATGTATATGGCGCACAAGTTTGACATCTCATTATTTGACGTTTACCCCTCAAGGTCACTAAACAAATCAGTAAAGATTATATTCAGGAACAACTTTTATTGGAATAATTCAGAGATAATATCTGCAGTGTGCAGTTAAATCAGTGGCGGGCCGTGCATTTCACACCTAGGCCTTCAGTAGGGGGGGGTGGTACACGCGAGAGAAAGCTGAGACCAGTTTATTTATTTCGCGGACCGGGAGGAATAATAATAATAATAATAAGCGAGAAAGACAGCGATAGTCAGAAGCGTGAGATAATTAGTAATTAGTAGTGTTAGTAACTAAATCTAAATCCCTAATGTTACTAGATTAGTTGGTTAGTACTATATAACTCTAACTAATATATACAAAGTGCAATCTAGAAAGTAAGAAGGAAGAAAACGAGATAATAAGCGAAGACGGAAAAAACCCGAAATGTTTAACTTCCCGAAGTGCATGACAAGAGTGGATCTCTAAATAAACGGAACAAAGACAGACAGGGACCAGAACGTGACAGAACGATGAAAATGCAAAACGGAATAAAGAATAACGAATCAGGACTGATGAAAAATAAACAAAGTACAAAAACCAACAGAACCGACACTCAGAACATAACACGGGGTGCTACAGCTGCGACACACATACAAAAACATATCAATAATAACCTCATAAAATTGCAATATTATTTAGGAAAATAGCAACATTTTACTCACCAAAAATCCTTATTATTTGTACACAAAATCCATCCTCCTTTCTTTCCTCAAAAAGAGTTAAATTACTCTGTCGTACAGATTATCCGTGTGTTTCAGTTCCATCAAGAAGTCCTTTCTATCGCCATCGAAGCTAATGCTGAAAGTCAAGCCTGCCCTGTCGTATTTCTGGCACAAGTTTTAATTCGCTTTAGGGCTGAAAATGTCCGCTCAAATGTCTGAATCACAGACTTCCCCTGGCTGCGCTGCTTCCAGACGTGTATTTTCATATTAAAGCATTTAACCAATCACATTACATCATAGTCAGACAGTCTCTGACTATCCAATCAAAGGGTGTGAATACGCTGACGTTACCTAGGCCTGCTAGAAGGCCTTGGTGTCCCCAACTCAAAATCTGATTGGTTGAAGCAACAGTTTGATCAACACTTATTTTATGCTACAGGGCCTGCAGAACGGATTGTGAAGGCCTACAGGCAGATTTCTTTGACCCTGGCAACAAATGATGGCTGAAATGTGATTGGTTAAATGCTTTAATATGAAAATACACGTCTGGATGCAGCGCAACCAGGGGAACAGCTATGAAAGGAAGCGAACAGACCATTTGGAATTATTTAATAAGTATTCATGGACAAAATATAATTAACATCAGTCTGTGATTCAGATATTTTTTAGGCCAGCAGAGAAGGCCTTGAAGGCCCTGACGGCCCACCACTGATTTAAATGATAAAAATAACATAACATAACATAACATAAGGGGAAGACGAGAACAGGCCATTCAGCCCAACACTGCTGGTCCATTCCTACCACTAATCTGCTCACAATGCTTAGTGTACCCAAAGGCTAGAGTGTCTAACACTGGATCAAGCCTGGCCTTGAATACCCCTAGTGTCTCAGCCTCCACTACATGTCCAGACAAGCTATTCCACGCATTGATCACTCTCTGTGTGAAAAAATATTTCCTAGTGTCCGTTTGAAATGTACCCTTTGTCAGTTTCCATTTATGCCCCCTCGTTCTGCTAACCGAACTCAAGTTGAATAATTTCCTGTGATTCACTTTGTTAATTCCTTTAATAAATGTAAAAGCCTCAATCAAATCTCCCCTAAGTCTCCTTTTACTAAGCTTGAACAGTCCAAGCATCTCTAGCCTTTCCTCATAACACTTGTCTTTTATGCCTGGAATCAGTCTGGTTGCCTGTCTTTGGACCTTTTCCAGCGCATCTATATCTTTTTTGTAGTGTGGTCCCCAGAACTGCACACAATATTCCAAGTGTGGCCTAACAAGGGCATTGTATAGGGTGCGTATGATCTCCTTCGATTTGTACTCAATACTCTTGGCTATGTATCCCAGCATCCTGTTGGCTTTTTTAACTGCTAGCGCACATTGACCAGACCCTGACAAGCTTTGATCAACTAGTACTCCTAGGTCTTTTTCTACGTGTGCACATTCTAGTTTTCTACCTCCCATAAAATAATCCTGTCCTATGTTTTTATTCCCCACATGTAGAACTTTACATTTAGTTGTATTAAATTTCATTTGCCAGGTTTCTGCCCATTTCTGGATTCTATTCAGATCGTCTTGGATTACTTTAGTAGATTCCTGACTATTTTCTAAGCCTCCCAGTTTTGTATCATCTGCAAATGTAACTAATGTACTTTCAATGTCCATATCAATGTCATTTATGTAAATGATAAAGAGCAGTGGACCCAGCACCGATCCCTGCGGGACTCCACTTCCCACTATACCCTCCTCGGATAAGATCCCGCCTATTACTACCCTTTGTGTTCTATCCCGTAACCAGTTCCGAACCCACTCTAAAATGCCACCTGTAATTCCTACTGCTCTCATTTTGATAATGAGTTTGTTATGTGGCACCTTATCAAATGCTTTTTGGAAATCTAAGTATATAATATCATACACCTTTCTCTCATCCAGACACTTGGTTGCTTCCTCAAAAAATGTCAGCAGATTTGTCAGACATGACCTACCCTTGCAGAAACCATGCTGGCTATCTCTTAGGATGTTGTAATTTTCAATAAATACTTCTAGTTTATCTTTAATAATAGATTCTAATATTTTGCATATGATGCAAGTTAAACTAATAGGCCTATAGCTTCCTGGATCAGTACGGTCCCCTTTCTTATATATTGGTACCACAATACCCTGTTTCCAGTCATTTGGTAATTCACCAGTCTTTAAAGACAGTCTAAAAATACTTGCCAGTGTATCCTCATACAAGCATCTGTTTAGCAACACATACCAATAATTACTAATACATTCTGGTTTATGCTCTATGATGCCAGCAATAAGTTTTACTGGCCATCACCTTCGTTACTAAGGCACCCGCCTTCGCATTTGCAGAGGACCGTGCATCGGACACCGGTACGGTTGCATTTGTAGCTTCCCGTGCATGCCTTGAGGCAGCCGCAGTGCAAGAGAATGTCACATGCCGCTGAAGCGTCGCTGAGAGTGGTCCATAGTGGTTGCCATGCGGTGCCATCTTTGTGCCAGCCCCACTCACTGAAGTCAGGAATTTCCTGCTGGACCGAGGTGGCCTGAAACTCGCCTGTAATAGCACTCGCTTTACATGCTGGAAAAGTGCGGCTTGGGTAGGTGGGATGCTTTCCAGCGATCTGCTTCCAGTGGTGAAGAGGCGATGTCTGGCCTCATTCACACCAGCTGCAGCCTCCCCGTACAAAGACTTGGCGGACAAAGACGAAGGAGTCTACCTGCAGGAGTCCACCGAGGGAAGCCAGCTAGGGAGGGCTCGCCGCACGGTAAGTATCATAGTTTTGTATCTCCCTGTTCTACTTCCTTTGCATCTAACACTACATGCTACCTCCCTATTCCAGTCCATGTCTCCTCTTCTATATTTCCTAGAAGGAGAGATTCTACTCACACCCGAAACCTCTCCAATCTCATCCACCCTCCTACATCTTCCGGTGTCGACATCGTGGTAGCAAGCGGACTATGGAACTGCCAGTCTGCTGTTCGAAAGGCCGATTTCATCTCGGCCCAGGCCTCCCTACTCTCCCTGCAGTTCCTGGCGCTCACTGAGACATGGATCACTCCGCAGAACAAGGCCACCCCTGCTGCTCTCTCCGCTGCCTACACCTTCTCACACACTCCACAACCCACAGGTAGAGGTGGAGGGACAGGTATACTGATCTCCCCCCTGTGGAGATTTGGTATTGTTCCTCTTCCCCTCAGGCCTCTGCATTTCTCCCCCTGCTTCAGTCCTTCGACTTCACCGTGGTTGAATCCCCATCCACCCACAAGGCTGGCAACCAATTGGACCTGATCTTCACTAGGAACTGCACCTCACCCAACATTACGGTATCTCCTCTACATGTGTCTGACTACTGCTTTCTGTCTTTCTCCCTCCCCCTCCCCTCTGTGCCTAAACCACCTGCCCCCACTGTCCTTGTCTATCGCAACCTCCGCT
The DNA here is from genome assembly GCA_029706075.1 of Aldrovandia affinis. Classification (NCBI taxonomy): domain Eukaryota; kingdom Metazoa; phylum Chordata; class Actinopteri; order Notacanthiformes; family Halosauridae; genus Aldrovandia; species Aldrovandia affinis. The sequence goes on along the minus strand of JAINUG010001260.1, from coordinate 2,064 downwards.
CTCTCTTCCCTGCTGCCCTGTCAGCTACTGTTCTATCTTCCCTTCCCCCTACTGATGCCTTCTCTCAGCTACCTGCTGAGGAAGCATCATCCACCCTACTTTCCTCTCTGTCCTCCTCCTTTGACTCACTCTGTCCTCTATCCACTAAACCTGCTACTCACTGACCCCCCACCCCGTGGCTAACTGACTCCATTCGGGCTGACCGACTGAAACTGCAAGCAGCAGAAAGGAAATGGAGAAAATACAAATCCCCTGTGGTTCTGACTGATTTCCACACACTCCTGGCTACCTTTTCCTCTAACCTCTCCTCTGCTAAGTCTGCATTCTTCCTTTCCAAGATTCAATCCTCTGTTTCTAACCCTAGAAAACTCTACTCTACATTTTCCTCTCTCCTCACCCCTCCTCCTCCCCCATCCCCCTCCTCTCTAACCGCGGATGACTTCGCCTCCTTCTTTCACGAGAAGGTTGATGACATTCGCAACTCCTTCCCCCCATCCTCTCCCTCACCTAATTCTCCCTCACCCATCTCGCTACCTAAACCTCTCACCCCTCTGTCCTCCTTCTCGCCCCTCCCTGACTCAGACATCCTTCAACTTGTTCACTCCCACCATCCCACCACCTGCCCTCTCGATCCCATTCCTTCCCCCCTCTTCCAGTCAATTGCTATGGACATCCTCCCCTTTGTCTCCAATGTCATTAACTCTTCTCTTTCCTCTGGCTCTGTCCCCTCTTCCCTCAAATGCACTCAGGTTATGCCCCTCCTCAAAAAACCCTCTCTGAATCCTGCTGTCATTTCAAACTACCGACCTGTCTCTCTCCTCTCATTCCTCTCCAAAACATTAGAGCGGGCTGTCTATAAACAACTGTCTGCTCATCTCCTTCAGAACGAACTGCTTGATCCTAACCAATCTGGGTTCAAAGCAGGCCACTCCACAGAGACTGCTCTCCTTGCTGTCACTGAGGCTCTTCACATGGCTAAGTCCCAATCGCTTAGCTCCGTCCTCCTCCTCCTCGACCTGTCAGCAGTATTCGACACCGTGGACCACCGGATCCTGCTCCCATCTCTCGTCGAGATGGGAATCTCTGGATCTGCGTTGACATGGTTCGAGTCCTACCTGGCTGACCAGTCCTACCAGGTAGCCTGGAGAGGATCCCTCTCCTCTCCTCACACCCTCTCTCCCGGAGTCCCACAGGGCTCAGTGCTAGGCCCCATCCTATTCTCCCTGTACACTAAGTCACTTGGTTCTGTTATTTCTGCTCATAGTTTTTACTATCACCACCTGAAGCTGAACCTGGGGAAGACAGAGCTGCTCTTCCTCCCAGTGAAGGGCTCCCCAATGATTGATGCGTCAATCACCGTGAAAGGCTCCATAGTTTCTCCGTCCCAGTCTGCCAGGAGTCTTGGAGTGACCCTGGACAACCAGCTGTGCTTCTTGAGCCACATTGCAGCGATCACTCTGACCTGCCATTTCTCCCTCCACAACATCCAGAGGATCCGACCGTTCCTCACCCAAAAGGCCACACAAATCCTGGTCCAGGCCCTGGTGGACTACTGCAATTCCTTGCTGGCAGGCCTGCTGGCCTGTGCCATCAAGCCACTGCAACTAGTCCAGAACGCTGCCGAAGTTCACCCACGTCACCCCTCTACTCTCCTCTCTGCACTGGCTCCCCATCGCAGCACGCATCAGATTCAAATCACTGGTGCTTGCCTTTCAAGCGGCTGGAGGTCCTGCTCCCCCATACCTCCAGTCACTCATCACTCCCTACACCCCAGTCAGACCCCTCCGCTCCGCCTCCTCTGGCAAACTGACTGCCCCATCCCTCCGGGTGCCTGGCAGCCACTCCTTGCGTTCTCGCCTCTTCTGTCTCCTGACCCCTCGCTGGTGGAACGACCTGCACTAATCGGTCAGGACCACGGAATCACATGCGATCTTCCGCTGGAGACTCAAAACCCACCTTTTCACTACCACTGGACTCTGTCCATCTAGCTAATTGTCATCACCACTGCCTACTTGTTCAACACTATATACCCCTGCTTACTCCAATTAATAAAATAAATAAATA
>JAINUG010000126.1:2127500-2282500 GCA_029706075.1 Aldrovandia affinis | reverse complement strand
CTGTTTCCTGTACAACTTTGAAAACTTTGGGGAGCAGCAAGATGGCTCTTACTGGCACTGCACTTGCCTGCTGTTGGACAAGTCTGCTCCACAGACATGTACGTGCACCTGAGCCAGAGTTTGTTTGTGAAGAGTTTGTGTGGTCTATATTGTCAGTTCCGGCTGAGTTCAAGTAGCAGCACATCCACTCCACACACGGTCAGAATGGGGTCTCGAAGGTGGGCATGAAAAGAGCACAGGCGGTGTTTTGGAGACGCTCCATCGAGCAGAAACGTGACGCTCCCTCTGCTCTGCAGATCCCGCCAGCCCACGCCCCAAAAATGTGGATGGTTCTGAACTTCTCACAAATCTGTCCTTTCATTGCAAACCTCTAGCTAAATTCTCAATTAGCTTAATACTGATTTAACAGGAAAACATTTAAATGTAATATTTGGACACAAGTTCCTCAAAGCTCTCCAGATCTGGGTGCCAGATGTAAAGATCTTTTTTGAAGGTGAAGGCTCTTCTTCATTCCAATACCCAAATACAGTGATATAGAGCAAATATGTATCCTGATCCCCAATCCTAAGCCACCTTAAATGGACCTATGGCTTCTGAATGATCAAAATTACAATATCGGTAAACACAAGGCCTTGCTATGAGTGACTAGAACCATACTGTTATCATTTACAATTTTTATATAATAATAATAATATAATAATATATGCCATTTAGCAGATGCTTTTATCCAGAGCAACTTACAGTAGTGAATGCATACATTTTTCAGTATATCTGGCCCCAGTGGGGATATGGATCTGCAACATGTTTAATCAGGGCAAAACTTATGAAAAACACAAACACATTTCTTGTTTCCCAAGCATCAGGTTTAAAAAAAAGGTTAAATAATCAAATCAAACAATAGAAATTTGATCAGGGTCCTTCCCGTTCTTTTATTGAGGATATCCTGGATATTGAGGATATCCTGGATGAAGTGATATTATGAAAGGGAAGGAAGGATTGCACAACTGAATGTTGCCATTTATACCTCCTGACCTGGGTAAATTCATGCTCTCTATGTGGCAGTGAGTGATGTTCCAGCTGTAAAAATGTATACGCAATAGCAAATAGTTACTCAAGGCGGCACTGCTACTCATGCTAACCCTTACGCATGCGAACATTACATTACATTGTAATGAACATGCTAACTCTTACTCATGCTAGCATGCTAACCCTTACGCATGCAAACATGCTATCTCTTACTCATGCTAACACGCTAACCCTTACGCATGCAAACATGCTAACTCTTACTCATGCTAACACGCTAACCCTTACGCATGCAAACATGCTAACTCTTACTCATGCTAACACGCTAACCCTTACGCATGCAAACATGCTAACTCTTCAAAGTCAAAGTCAGTTTAATATGATTACATCTGTGGTACAAGTACACCAGAGTAAGATTCTTGGGCCTGGCCCCTCAGCATCGGAACAACAGAAATACAATACACACAGAAATGCAACTACATTACATCTCTATGGGCTCATCTACTTACAAAAAAGCCAGAAGAAAAGAAGGAAAGAAAAAAAACTGAGGAGCTGCAGGCAGAGCTGCCACCTCCCTCGACGGATCGAGCGCTCTACCTTACTCATGCTAACACGCTAACCCTTACTTATGTGAACATTCAAAACCTTACATATGCTAACATGCTAACCCTTACTAATTTCTCATATCTGAACACACATTACATTCTGAAATGGTGCTCTGAACTTAATTTCTGCTGATTACAGTAGAGGACAACAAAAACTTTTTTTTTTAAAGGTTGTCCAAGGCTATCGGTGGGCCCAGAAATCACACACGCGACTGAGCGATCAGCTAGTCCCTGGAGCTCATAATAACTCTGAAGGCAAGAACCAAACCAAACAAACACTGGGCCAAACAAGTCCCTGGGACACAATGTAGAGGGGAGCGTAATGGAAAAAACATGTCTTGATGTCTGGACAAGGTGGGATTCGGTGAATGGTGGGTGTCACATCCCATAAAGACCTCCATCAATAAAGCTACTGAGGCAACAGATGAAGCACAGCCCCCCCAGGCAGGCAGTGGAAATCTTGTTCAGGTCCTGGGGGTCTCCAAGGTTTTGGAACCATTTCATAAATTTTTTTATCTAACAATTTTATGGGGTTTTTTTCCATAGTTTTCTCCCGAATTTGGAATTGGTGAAAACCACGGAAAATTGATTGCTAAACTGCACAAGGGACACTTAGCGGGGTGGAAGAGTCGTTCTGTGTGTTGGTGTAAGAGGAAGTTCTGTGTGTTGGTGTAATTGGAAGTTCTGTGCACTGGAGTCATTGGGCTCTTCTCTCTCTGCGTGTCCCTTTACACGCGCTCCTCCAAAGTCAACATGGTGTGGGCCTGGTGCATGCGTCTTGGGTTCGAGTTTCAGGTCTGGGGCTGCTCAGCGCAGACGTCATCAGTCACCTTTAATTAGTGGGGTGACGCTCCGCTGAGCAGAGCGCTGTGATTAATCCCCTTTCACACAGGGGTCTGGAATGGGAGGCGTCAGTCCACATGTTTCAGCTGTTAGACTCCTGCTACTCTGGATACACACACACCCTGCACACACACACATACACACACACACATGCACACCCTAAGCACACACACACATACACACACACCCTAACCACACACACATACACACACACACACGCACACCCTAAGCACACACACACATACACACACACCCTAAGCACACACACATACACAGGCCTAGAATAATTGAGACCACCATAGGCAGCTGGTAATCCTGCTGATGTATGCCATTATATTTAGCAACACATTTTATACTGCATGAAATATGTCATAGATGGTAGGCTATTTATCTTGTATAAGACATAAGATATAAGATATGCATCTTTCCTTCATTACTTAATTATTCTTGGAATTCCTGTATGGGTGTCTGTGTCGCCCCCTCGCTGTTTTCTGTGAGAAAGAAAATTAAATTATTGTAGTTAAATATGGAAATATGTGCAAAACACCCCAAATCTTGCATAATACTGCTCCCCCTCCGCTTCAAACATACATCACACAAAGGACAAATGCTAGCCGGGCAACCAGAGGTTCAACTCGAGGAGACTGTGTTGTATCCATTAGAAAAAGTGCCTTTAGCCACTCTGCATTCTCAGTTAAGGCATTGCAGGAATGGAACTCAGTGCCAGTACATATTAGAGAACTTACCGTGCCTTCACTGTGCAGCTGAAATCATAGCTCATCAATAATAACCAGCCATGTGTACATTAGTACTTCTGCTGGCATCATGCCAACTGTCTTCTCCTGCTTGTCTGTCCTGTCTTTAGCATGTGCATTTATCTTGTCCAGTGTATGCTACTATCCGTGCGGATGTGTATGCTAGGGGTTTTTAGTGTCATATATTATGTGCTGTTCTGTATGTGTGTCTGCTTATGTGTACTATGTTATTATATGCATTTGTTGTGCCCACATGTCGTTCATGTTTTATTGTTTATTTAGCTTTGTTCTATTTTTAACATATGTATTTCAGTATTGTATTAGAAATTTTGACATTTTTAGGTTGCCTTTTTAACATCTGGCCAGGGACAAAAGATGAAAACTAGCCTTTTAGGCTAAATCTGGCTCATTTACAGTTTTTTATTGTTGATTGATGTGCACTGTCCCTGATAAATAAACCAATAAAATAAAAAAATAAAAATAAAACAACTTAAAGTGACAACTCTGCAGCGAGCAACAACATGCTCATATAGAGCAGGGTACTTAGGGAATAGGAGGTTGCAGGTTCAAGTCCCTCGGGGTTGACTGCTGCTGTGCCTTTCAGCAGGGTGAACATCCAGCTATACACAGGAGTTACAGGTAGTATGTGGGCCTACCAGTACCACTAATAATAATAATATGAATATGAATATGAATAACAATGCTGTGTAAACAGGAGAACAGGCCAGTACAGCATGGCCCCTCCTGAAAGAGCTTCATGTTGGAATATTGTCAAAGGCAAGATCCACTGACCGCATTTACAAAAAACCTCTTTCACTTGTAATGTATTAAAGCATAGGCCATCATATTCCTTACAGGTGAAAAAGCCACGGTTTTCTTCCTCTAATTCACACCTTATTTTCTTGAGTATGAAACCATTTTGAGCAGCGTGCATCATTTTGACTCAGGGAATGGGTGTAGAGGGAACTGTATACAGAGTCTGCGTTTGTTAATGCATGTTTTACTCTGACACCATCAAGGAAAGTTCACTTTCTATACAGTAAACAATGCTGTTTACAGTCTTTAATTCCTGCCATACACGATTCGTTCACCGCACAAAACAGAGAGACTAAAACCCAGACTAACAGTCTAAACACAAGGCGTTCGACCACTACTCAAGCAAAGGGAACCCTGTGTAACTCAGCTGAGTGCAGCCTTAGAGAAGAGCTGTCACATATCACAATACTAATAACTTCTTACTGTAATATTACAAAGAGGCAAATAAAACAGATTAAATAAAATGAAACAACAAGGTTTAAATAAACTTCTGCAAAATGTCAATAAAATAAATAAGATAATAGTAAAAAAATTTTTTAAATAAACAGTTAAAATGTGTGTTAGTTCTTTTCAGACATACTGGCAATTACATACTGCAATCGTATAATTTTATGAAGCATTGAAATGTGTTCTCAAACCTTCACCAAAAAATATCTTGAAACTGCACAATCTTTACTGCAGGTCACGCAGGGCTATAGTAGATGCAACAGTCAGCTGTGACCTGCATTGAACCTTTGTGTCCTGAAGCCTGTCTGGCTGTTTTCTGCCCAGCTACAAGGGTTCAACCCATAAGCCCTCTCTCTCTCTTAGAAACCTGGGGTGTGTAGAGGAAGCAAAACTCACATGCTCAAATCAGCACTTGTATCACAAAGTCACAAATTTGTAACTGGAAGCATATTATATCCAGGAGAAACTATTGTCTTTCACCTTGAACATGCTTTTTATTTCACTCACATATTACAGGAAATTTCATCTTGAACTGTTCAAATATATGTGTGTGTGTGTGTGTGTGTGTGTGTGTGTGTGTGTGTGTGTGTGTGTGTGTGTGTGTGTGTGTGTGTGTGTGTGTGTGTGTGTGTGTGTGTGTGTGTCATAACCCGTTTACCGATTGGCACTTCACAAAACCACAAGTCCAGCTGACATTCCAGACCATATGAGATACAGCTCGTCTGTTGTCTGCCATTACATCACAGAGGAAGCTGACGGCAGCCTCATGCTCATGAAGGCTTTTTCCAACGCTACCTCACCACTATTAATCACCAAGGCCCATTCTTTACCGAGGAGTCAGGGACGATAGCCATGTACCTTGGAAAAGGGACAGAAAGGAATGTTTGATGTCTATAAAAAGCCCAGCGAGTGTGTAGGTCCAGGGCCGGGCCGTTGGGCTGCTAGCGTGCGTTTCAGAGAGGCGAGGTCGGCGGGCAATCTCTTCCTGTAAGGCTGCGTAATGAGGAGGCCCCTCAGCCTACGCTCTGTCATAAAGTGGGGCTTTTCGGTGATCCCAGGCTGATTTACAGAGTGATGAAGGGCCATTTTTACGCCCCGTTAATCACAGCTCGACCCGGCTGATAAACGAGCACAGACGGACGCTCGGAGCATAGCGGGAATACCGAGGAAGCACGGCGGAACTCCTCCCACACTAAAACATCCCCTCTGACCTCTGACCCTTCACCTCTCATCCAGCTGTGAGAGTTCTGCTGTCGTCGTTTGACGAAACCTCATCAAGGTGCTGGCCGTTAAGCCAGCTGCCCAGGGGGGATTCTCACATATGTTACTGTGTTCTTTCAGAGGTTATGAAGCTCCTGTTCTTTCCCTGTTATAAAGATCAACCACTAATGCAGTTCCCTCACTCTGTGGGTACATGTTGTGGATTATTCTATGGATGCCCGGGCTGGCCAGCAGAGGATGGGCTCCCCCTCTAAGACTGGTCCCTCCTGAGATTTCTTTCCACTGCAGAGTTTTTTCTTGCCACTGTTGGAATGTTTCTCTTCCCACTGGGGAGTTTTTTTGCCTTACTTTCTGCTTCTCGGGGGTTCAAGCTTGGTATTTTCGGGTTTTCATATTTTCTGTTTACTGTAAAAAGTTTTTGTGACAGTTCTCTGTATAAAACACTATACAAATAAATTAGAATTGAATGCAATTGAATTGAATGTCTTCACTGATAGAGTAGGCAGGGAGAGGGTAGGTAGCAGTTAAGCCCCCTAGCTTGGCCTTTTACCTTTTAAAAGTTCTTTCTCCTTTAGTGCCATTCCCCCAGTGGCAGGATGACCTCCCTGCAGCTGTAGGACTGCTCTCCATCCCAATGGGCTGTGAACACATGCTTGTGACCTTCCTTCACCTTGAGTTCCAGAGCTCACACCTGGCTCTCAACACCTGATTGCTCCCAACCCAAAGGGAAATCTGGAGCAGGGTGAAACAGCTCATTGATTGGCACCATGAGAATTAATACATAAGGTAACATTGCTCTTATGTACCACTATTTAGCACCATGTGGCCGCTGATCAAATGCAAGTCTTAGGCTTTAAATACACATTAGAAAGACATTGGTATGTTGCTCATAGACACAATGGTGAGCCACTATGGGTATATCTTATCAATAACGTCTGTCCTGCATGTACATTTTAGGACAATTTTTCTCAATTGTTTAAACACAAAATTCCTGAAACTATGACTCTTTCTCTCAAAACTATAAACACAAAACTCAATCAGTAAACAATTTTGGCATAACTCCTCAAACCTCTTGAAAAATGAAACACTGCGCTCAAAACTATGTGAACTCTTCTCAAAATGACACTCTTTAACCAAAATGACACACACATGTATCAAATGAATAGACTCTACTGAAGACTAATTACACACTGGTGTGATAAATGAAAAACACTGCAATGAAAATCTAAACATTTCACGAATGCATTTGCAGTGTTATAAACTTACAACATATGTGCAGAATCCTATTGTTATAGATTGTTACTGTAGGAACTCAAATATATATAGGAATACACAAATATTTGATACAATCGTTTAAACAAGTTTCCTGAAACTATAGCTCAATTTCTCAAAACTTCTTTCCACGAAACAATACACACAGCACAAAACTGAAAAGAGTTAACCATTTTGGCAAAAAACTCACGACTGAAAAGAGTTAACCATTTTGGCAAATCTCTTGCAAAATGAAACACTGCACTCAAAACCATGTTCTCTATTCTCAAAACGGATTCTTTCCACCAAAACAATACACACAGCTATCATATGAATATCTCTTACAGAGCATAAATTAAACACTGGTGTAATAAATTTAAAACACTACCATCAAAATACTGTTTATATATGTTTTGGCTTCATGAGGCCATGTTATATATTCAATTGTATAAAATTGTTTCCTTTTTCTCCTTTAAGGTTTAGGGGTTTTTTTGTCTCAAAATAGGTAGCAATTTTATGGTACAGTATAAAGACTGTTGCCATATTGTAATACAATACTCTGAATATATCATATAAATATTGCATTGACACAATCATTGTATCAGAATAGGATACAATGCACATTTGTCTATCCAATGAGCTCCAATTGGGCTAAACTCACAACCCTGCTTCCCAGAGTCATACTGTAAACTTATAGTTGATACTGCAATATTGTTAGAGTTCTGAGAATACACAAATGTTACCTATTTTGGCAAAACTCTGTGAAATCAGTGCACAAATACAAAAAGGTAACAAAGCAAATATTTATTTGTTACTGTAAAATATACTAAAATGTTCAGCTGACTGAACTGACAGCAAAAAAAAAAAGTTTTTTCGTAGGCCCACAAAAAATAAAAATGCGGTGAAACAGATCTACATGTAAATCAGTCTGCATCCCGCCTCTGATCCTGGCCAGAGGACCTCCTCTACATGTTCTCCCTGGCCAAGCAGCGGGGGAAAAAGCACCTGGCGTGGCAGATCCACCCCTGGCATGTGTCTGCGTGGATGTCGTCACACGCCTCCTCCATTGCCTGGAGTAGGGCCACAAGCTCATGGGGGTTGCGGTCATTGCTGTGCACATGGTCACATTTCCCCCACGCAGGCCAGGGACATCGACGATGGCACGGTTGCCAATGATGTTCCTCCCCCGCCCCCTGTTCCTGGTCAGGTTGAACCCTGCCTCGTCAATGAATATGGATTCATGTGGAGCAGCACTGGCATCAATTTCAAGCACTCTCTGAAAAAGAGAAAATGACCATATCAGACAATAGGCCTACATACAGGACCAGCTATAGGCCTACATACAGGAACACTGAGGTGCATAGTGACCAGTTATAGGCCTACATACAGGACCAGCTATAGGCCTACATATAGGAACACTGAGGTGCATAGTGACCAGTTATAGGCCTACATACAGGACCAGCTATAGGCCTACATACAGGAACACTGCTGTACTCACTTGCACATATTTGGTAACATAGCTCCTTCACTCTGTCAGCGTTGCGCTCAAACGGTACGCGATATATCTGTTTCATTCAAAGCTGGTGTTTCCTCTTCCTCTTCCTCTTCCTCTTCCTCTGTTCTGTTCATTTTCCCCCCAACACAGTAGAGGTCGCCTGAGGCCTCTTTTATGCTCTGACACATGATTGAAGTGTTTTGCCAATTGAGTTTGAACAGGTGAGAAGTGAGTGAGACCAATTGATAATTAGGGTGTGGCATTTTGAAGGCCAGTGTTTTCCAGGTGAACAAAGTGTGCTAAATGATGAGATTTGTGGTTAGACTTTTGCAAAAATGTGATTTAGAATTTCTATTTGAGTGAAAACAATGGAATTGTGCTTACAGTTTTGCAAACATGTGATTTAGAATTGCTATCTGAGTCTTGTTGTTGATACATGAGCTTCAAGTTTTCAGAATTGTGTGCATAGTTCTAGTTTTTGTGTGTATACAATGGAGAAAAACTGTAAACGCATTTCCTGAAAATATAGCTCAATTTCTCAAAATTCTACACACAAACTGAGTAAGAGTTACAGTAACTGTTCTGGCAAAATTCTGGCATGTTCTCTCTTATCAAAACCGTATTTTTGCATCAAAACACTGAACACAGGCCATTTTACGAATAGATCTGACTGATCTTACATCAGTTTCACACTGGTGTGATCAATTTAAAACACTTCCATCAAAATACTGTTTAGATACGTTTTGGCATCATGATGCAATTACATATTCAAATGTAGAAAATTGTGAAGAAATTACTAAATTAAATATTTCATCCTACACAGTAAATATGGCATAGGTAAACCTAATTCTAAAGTAATTCAGTGCAGTTCAGCAAAGTGTGTGAACAGTCACTTTGAGTTTGTTTGTATTGTGTATGATACAATGCAGTATCGCCCTTTGAATGAGCTCCAATTGGACTACACACATAGACACACACAACCCAGCTTCCCTCAAACCTAAAGCTATTACTGCCACATTGCTACAAAGTTGACAAGACACAAAAGTGTTACCCATTTTGGTAATTCATACAGTAATGGCACTGATGAAAAACACTTGGAACCTGAAATCAATGCGCAATACAAAAATGTAACCAAGTACCTTATAACATTATTGGCTAGCACCATATTTACAATTGCCCTTTCTTGTTCCGCAGTAAAGGTTTGGCATCTGCCTCCCCTTGGTGGTAGTCTTTCAATTCTGTGAAAATAAAGTATATATAGGCTAACATTTGATCAATGTAAAACACAAACCAATGTTACACTATGCCTTTCTCTACAGTCATCACTGAGAACTGCATTGATATGATACCATGAAGTTAAATTACTCTAATTACAGTAGAGAGTATAGAAGATTTCCTGAAGTGGTTACTTACCTATTCTCATCTCTAAAGGTCCGGAAAACTGAGGCCACAGTGAAGCGGCTCAGATTGGGTTGCACACGCCGACCAGCCTCTGTCATTGTCAACCCATGGTTGATAGCATGGGCATGGTCAACTAATGTCGCTCGTATTTCATTTGAAATATTCACCCTTCTTCTTCCTCTTCCTCTTCCTTGTCCTTGTCCTTGTCCTTGTCCTCGTCCTCCCTCGTCCTCCTCCTCCTCCTCCTCCTCCTCCTCCTCCTCGTCCTCATCCTCGTCCTCATCCTCCTCGTACACCTTTTCACACTCTCCCTCTCTCTGCTAGTTGCGCTTCCATTGTTTCAGACGCAGAAGAAGTCACCTGATGCCTCTTTTATGCTTTTAATGACAGATAATTGGCTAAATAAGTTTAGCCAATTGAGTTTGAATGGATCCCTCTCCTCTCCCGCAGGTGTGGATGAGTTAGACCAATTGGTAATTAGGTGTGGGCACTTGTGGTCCACCCACCACCTGAAGCTGAACCAGTGTTTTTCATGTGAACAAAAATAATTAGAGTATGAAAATTGTGCTAAATTATAGGATTTGTGTGTAGAGTAGTGCAAAAGTGGGATTTAGAATTGCTATTTGAGTGAAAACAAAGGAATTGTGCCCTTAGAGTTTTGCAGACAAAACGACTCTTTATTGTTGATGGATTAGCTTTATAAAAAAAAAAAAAAAAAAAAAAGAAATTAAAATGTAAAATACAGGTTTTCACCATTGTGTGCATAGTTCCAGTTTTTGTGTGTAAACTATTTAGAAAAACTGTAATTACAGTTTTGTGCTGTACATTTCAGCAAATAGCATAGGGAAAAACTGAACATGAGAATATAGGATAGGATGACCATTTATGTAAAAGAAAGAAACACTTGTTTAATCTTCCATCTCTGTCAGGCCAGGCTAATCATTTATGACATACTGAAATACCATGACATTGTCAATCATTCGACTTTGGATTTTCTTCAGTCGAATGGTATTGTTTTTTAGTAGTTTTTTATGTTATTGTTTTATATTGGCAATAACCATCTCTTGCTCTACTGTGAAGAGACATTGTATTCCACCACCAGCTGGTCATCTTTCAATTATGAAAAAATTGTGTGTTACAGTATACTGTATTGACAAAATAGGAATAGCCTACCACTCAATGAATACAACGAATTTCATACATGATACATGTTGGTACTGTGGTTCACTTTCAATAGTTTACCATATTCTACAGTAAAAACTGAGTACTTTGTTTGAGTTGAGATTATTCCAATGCTTACTTACCTATTCTCATTTGAAGGTCTTGATCACGGATACAACAATGTAGTGGTTCAGTTTTGCTGCACTTTTTGCCTGGCCTCCCTCAAGGTTAAACCATGGTTGACCACTGCCAACCAAAGTTGCCCTGATTTTATTTGTTAGGGGAGCTTACCTGTGGCCCATTTATCTGTGCTAAATCTCTGATCACTGATTGATTATTGATTTAGGCAAGTAGTGTTTGTACCTGTGAGGACTGAGTGTGGTCAATTGATCAATTGTTTAGCATTTTGAACAGCAGTGCTTTCCACGTGAACACAAGAGTTTTTATTTATGAAGATTGTGCTTAATGAGGAGAATTGTGTTTAGGGCTTTGCAAAAAGGTAATTTGACTATGCAGTTTGTGTGAGAACAAGCAAAATGTGCTTATAGTTTATCAGGAAGTGAACAGTGAACATAGGCTTTAGGTTTGAATAATTGGGTCCATGGTACCAGTTTTTGGGTGTAAACAATTTAGAAAAAGTGTAATACTCAATCTATGTCCCTATGCGTTTTGTAGCAGTATTCTAATTTAGCTGCTGCTCGTGTAACCCTATATGCAGTCAATATGCCTTGCAACGATGGCCATATAAGTCCCGGTGGAGCTTCTGTTAAATAAATAAGAATAACTCCAGTCAGAAAAATCCCTATAAGACCTTGTAAAATATGGCACTGCCTTACCTAGGAGGAAAATACACTGCGGTCTGAAAACCCAAACCGCCCCAATACTGGAGGCAGGCTTCCAAACACAGGTTTGAGTATCGGGCCAGAGCAAAGTATGCTGGGATATTTCACTGGCCCACGCCACCCAAGGCTCCATACCGGCTACATCTCAACGCCACTCTAATTAAGTTTACAAACCATTTGTGTTTCCAGGCTCCACGCGGGCAGCTCAACTCACTCTGTTCCCAGGTCTGTTTGGACGGTGAGAGGAAGGGAAAATAAATAAATAAAATTCCCCATGAAGATCTGGGCTCTGTTTGGCTTCCAAGCGGCAGTGACTAAGCAGCCTGCTGCTATCGCTCTGCTCCTGTCACACAGCGGCGCATCTTCACTGTCAACATGAAGCTTTTTACTCTGTTATACCGTAAACACTGGACAGATGAATACACGTACATTCAGTGATTAATCCAAAATTTCACTAGTTTGGCTGCTTGCCTATCCGATGGCTGATAGGCTTGGATATTGCTTTGGGAAGGCCGACCCCTGGTGTCAACCTACCCTAGGCAAAAAAACAGGCCCTTGGATGTGGTCAGAGGTTGTATGGGATTTTCTCTTCTGGGGATTCAACCCCTGATCATGGACCACAGTTGTGCTGACATGAATACATTCGGGAAACTAAAGAGGAGAGCAGGGAGATGGTGGGACACGATGGGCAGCGGTTTGTAGTATCGGTGATACAAGAAAGTGAGGCGAGGTTCTATATACTATGTGGGGGGATTATGAATGAGTGAAGGCAAGTGTGATGGGCGGAGTTGTGAATTGCTTGTGTCATCTGATTGCATGCAGCCCTCCTCCCTTAATTACATTATTAACTTCAACTATTTATGGTAATGAGGGCATGTAATGATCCAGCAACATCAGAGAAATATATGCTTCACTTCACAGGGAGAAGGCATCCATTTTGGATTATGATGATGTAGACCTGATACTGTGTGTATTCTCGTCTCTTTTTGGCTTTCTTTTTTTATGCTTGTTCCCCTTTTTCTCCCAATTTTTGAATGCTCAATTGTAGTCTGAACCGCTCGCTGCAACCTCCGCTGTCAATTCGGGAGAGTGTAGACAAGCATGTGCTCTCCTCTGAAACATGTGATGTCAGCCGCCGCTTCTTTTCACACCACAGTCTACAAGTTAAGCCCCCACAGACACGAGTCAGAGGAAGACACTTTATGTGTAGCTTTATATCGACAGACTGTGGGCACCCCGATTGGCCAGCGGGGGTCACTGGTGTGTGATGACACAGACAACCTGGTCAACTGAATCCCTCCCTACCTGGGCGACGCTACTGCCAATTATGTATCGCCCTCTGGGGCTGCTGGCCAAAGTCAGTACTGGCACAATACCAGACCGTGGGGCTCATCCACACACTAGAACAGGGCCTTAACAAGATGAGCCACCCAGCAGCCCCTCTTGCTGGGGACAGTTTTAACATCTGAACATATTTCATTCAGCAACTGCGTGCAAGCCTGAACTTTTCAGCTGACAACAGATTACAGATTGTTTGAAGACTTTTTACC
This sequence comes from Aldrovandia affinis, assembly GCA_029706075.1. Classification (NCBI taxonomy): domain Eukaryota; kingdom Metazoa; phylum Chordata; class Actinopteri; order Notacanthiformes; family Halosauridae; genus Aldrovandia; species Aldrovandia affinis. The sequence continues at coordinate 2,269,090 of JAINUG010000126.1, read as the reverse complement.
CCAAAACACACACATTTTTCCATTTTACCCTGCAGCATATACACTGTACAGTGTTATCCAATCATCAAATAAACAATGTATGTATCATATAAATGTATGTGAATATTTAAATACTTTATATGATTATTTATTTAACGTAAATTAAATAAGGTATATAGCTTTCAGTAAATATACAATGTGCAGTAGGTATAATGCTGATGTTTAGAGAGTTTACTTGGGCTTGGCACACACACAGACAGTGTCCCTCTCTGTGTGAGTCCTTCAGGTTCCAGAATGTTCAGCACAAGCAAGGCTTCACACGTTTCACACAAATGTAAGACCTTTGCTCTGGAAGCCTGATTCATTCTTCTGATTTCCCAGGCAATGTTGTTTTTAGAAAATAGCATTCAATAAAAATAGAGAACCGCTGGGGGGTTTTTTTGGGGGTGTAATTACACTGCGCAGCACGCCCGTTTAAAAGGCTGCTCCTCGCACGGACCGGGTGTGTGGTAAAAAAAACAGCTTTGACAAATGGAGTGCGAGCGCGAGCACCATCTCACATGACTCCGCAGGGTCGTAGTTACATCCCACCCATCCCGGTGACTAAAAATGTAAAACAAATTGTAAAACAAACATAACTTTTTTGTCGTCTGCCTTGTTTTTCCTTTGTGATTGATTACATGGAAATCACTTTTTTCTTTTTTCTTTCAATTATTTGAGTTCATTTTGATTAAACGTATTTGATTGATGAGGTTGTTTTCTTTCGTGGGGGGTTGGGGTTGGGAGGTGTGGGGACGTGTCAGTTTCAGAGAGATCTGGAATTTCATTCCTCATTAAAAGTGTCCTGGCCGAGGCTTCATTTCATAGGTATGTGCTGAGTTCAGCAAAAGCCATCCGAGGCTGAGGAATAATGTCAGTAAGAGCCCCCCCCACTGATCAAAGATCAGGTGGAATTTCAGTAGGGGGGAAAGGTGCACAATAGCGTTCTTTCAGTGCCTGTGTGAGCCGAGCGGTCTTTCAGTGCCTGTGTGAGCCGAGGCCTGGTCACTCCTCAGCTCTGCTCTCAGGTGAACACAGGAGCTCCTCCACGACTCCCTCTGGAGAGAACTGACTTAGTGCACTGACAGAGAGAGTACTGACTGAGAGAGTACAGAGAGAGAGTGTACTGACAGAGAGTGTACTGACTGAGTGCACTGACAGAGAGTGTGCTGACAGAGAGAGTGTGCTGACAGAGAGAGAGTGTACTGATAGAGAGAGTGTACTGATAGAGAGTGTACTGACTGAGAGAGTACTGATAGAGAGAGTGTGCTGAGAGAGAGTGTACTGATAGAGAGAGTGTACTGATAGAGAGAGTGATAGAGAGAGTGTGCTGAGAGAGTGTGCTGAGAGAGAGAGTGTGCTGAGAGAGAGTGTACTGATAGAGAGAGTGTGCTGAGAGAGAGTGTGTACTGATAGAGTGTACTGACTGAGAGATCTTTATCATAAAATAAAAAAGGCAATTAATTTGTCTGCATAAAAATCATGTGTCATGTTTTACTTGTAGTAATTATTCTTCTACTTTCCTGCGCAAAAAATAATAACACAATCTCCTCATACAGCCTTGGAGCTAAATGTAGTTGCTTCTTATCAGTTTGTTGAAAAATTTACTTTTAGATCATTTAAAAATAATTTACTAACGCAATTCCAAGCAGGCACCATTACCTAGCAACCAAAGAGAAGCGGCCATTGTATTGTGACTCGATGCTCATGACACGGGATCATTAGATGAAACTGCCTGGCTCGAGATCTGTCTGCTTGTGTCTGTAGCACGCTAGCTCATTAGTTGATGCCTAAAATAGCCACTGTAGCAGCTAACAGTCAAGTCCTTTTTAAAAAAACGATGGTCTTTGGCTTTAACCTAGCGGTTATTGAGTTTGTTACAAGTGTAATGGAATGTTTTCCAAATATCACTTCTTAAAGACAAAAAGGATCACAGCAAATGGCAAACTTATAGTTGCATAGGAGCCCAGCTCAGGTATATGATATTATCCAGTCTATCTAAAATTCAAATGAGATTAGAGTATGAGGTAAAACCAGTTTGTATACTCTATAACTATGAGCACCGCCTACTGCCCAATTTCCATTGATTTACACTGCCCTTCACCATACACTCTCCAATAATATTATTACATGCTGCCCCCTAGTGGCATCTATGGCCACAATCCCAATCAAACAGGGCTATGGAAACTTCCTTCAGCTGGAGCCCATTCCGTAGCACTCAGGGGCCTGCAGAAATACTTAACCAGCACTCACTGGCAAGATAGAGTAAGAGCTAAAGTCAAGTATGTTCCCAATAAGATTGAATTTAAATGGTGGCTGGGTTGATCTCATTTCATTGGTGCATGCCACTGAATGATGTAAATGGTGTCATAGCTGCAACACAATGGTAACTGAGATCTAGGACAGTTCAGGAGAAGAATACTATTGGAACCTTGCTAACCTAAAACCTGGCTGAAAGGACCCAAAAAATGGGGGGGGCACCATAAATGAAGGACAGCCACACAACTCACTATGAACAAGGTCATGAACCAAACTGATTTTAATTTAACAAGTGGGACTCGCTTACTAGCTCAACCCTTCTGGTTAGATTTTTGGGCAGAAGAGAGTAAGAGACATCTCTTGTGCAAGATTCATTTAATTTGGGTGTCTTCCAAAAAGACAATTTTTCATCATAATCACCAGATTTTCAAGCAGCGATAAGTAATTAGACAAACCTTCTGATTCAAATATAAAGCTGGTGAGCTGCGTTTCAGGAGGATGAGAAATATGTTCCAAGATAAGGTCCCAAATTTGATTGACAATAAAAGCATGAAGCTCCCTGTCCAGAGAGGCTGAATTGAAGCATTTTTAACAGCACAACAACGCCCTTGAGTGTCTGTGATCTATAATTACTACTGGCAGAGATGCGGAGGATGTGCAAACACAGATTCTAGATGCACCAGATGCTCAGCTCTGCGTTGATAACATTGAAAGTTCTGTCTCCCTGCCACTGGAGTTGAAAGAGTCTCATTTTAAATCTTCTGAATATTTATTTAGGGGTTTGACCAAGGACATTACTGTAACCATGTATATTCTGTACTGTAATGTAGAACCAGGCGCTATATGCAGCCTTTTCCTCATGAAAATATAATTAAATAATCATAATACAATTATATATGATACATTCGGTGCACCTGCTGAGATCTTGCCCTTCTGCCCGAAATTACTTCTACAAATGTTTGGGACGTTTTGGGGTGCATACCATTTCTGTGGGTGTGTAACCTATAAGGGTGTGGCCAGTGAAGCCGCAGCAGTGGCTGGGGGATACTAAGAAAGTAATAGTGATGCAAAATGGCTTGCAAGCTACAACACAGATAGCTTGCGAGCTATGTAAAAACCTGATAGCACAACCATGTTAGCTGGCTCACTGTAGCTACTGCTCACTGCAGCCCTCATCTCACCTTGCTAACTAGAACAAACAGCATTTTGAGCTAATGTAGCTAAAGCACTTACATTTCAACAGTTGTTGAATAGGAACTCATTTATTTTGCTATAAACAACAATGTTCTCTCAATGGAAAGCATTGTATCGACTGAATTAGATACAACGTAGCGCTGTTGCTTCTGTGTCAGACGAACGCAGCAAACGTTAGCTCAAAACGAGCAAGATACTTAGAGGCAGCAAGAATGGGCAACAAGTGCGGGGCATGAACTTGCGGTCAATCAAGCAAAGGTAAAGCTTTTCATCCTCGGTGGCAGCAAAGTGAATTACAAGTCCTTTTCCCTGCCCTTCAACTCCGCTCCCACTTTACCTTGACTTGATTGACAAAGCAGAAAAACACTGACCATCTGGTTAGTCTAAACAGTCTGTGGTGCAAGTCAAACATTTTTAACCTTGAAAACAACAACAAAAAACACAACAGAGCCACATGCCTCTGCATTAAGCTTTATTGATATTAAAATTCTGTAGAACTACAGGAAAAAAAGCACACTGTTCCCATGGTTTCAGCAGGACGAGTCACTGTTAACATTAAACACAATCAGACAGGTAGCATTCAATGGACACGGTCCCTTTTAATCCTAGTGCTGAATGTGGGCAGGTGGTTTTAGGCGAGGAACATTATTTTATTTTATTTTATTGGGGGTTTAAGAGCATCTCCTGCATTTCATGGCGCAGTGGTGGTGGGTAAATACATATTTCTGTCATCTTTACCAAATGACGTGCCAAAACAACAGTGCTTAGCCCAACATGACAGGAGAGATGGGCGTGCCATTCTAATGAGTGCGGGGGGTGCAAGCCCCACCCCAAGCCCAAGCAAACAAAAGTGCAAACAAGGTCAGAGCCGCACTGCTTCATAGCCCAGCTTGTTCTGACAACCCCACACAGGACAGGTAGGACTGCCTGTGTCTGAGGGGGGCCACTGAGAGAGGCCTGTGATTGGTCCAAGAGTGGAGGTCACTCCAGCGCACCGAGGGCAAACTGGAGTCTTCGTTTCACCTCTTAAACGGAACCTGAGAGACGGTTCTGTTTTAGCTCCATCTGATGTGCCGACTAAAGCAAAACATTATGTTACATTCAGAAACAATAGACATTCATCTTAAAGATCTTTCACTGCCATTAGTAAGAATATTCTGATAAATATCTGGATATTTGGGTTAACAGTTAATGGCTGTCTACGTGGTAATGCATTTACAGTTTAGTGAACAATACACATTTATTTAAAGAACAAAATATATATATTATATTCTAGGTTTGAAAAGATCAAATCAAATCAGAAACGGCTGTAAATAGAACTATGGTTGAGACGTGATTCAACCGCATCTGGTGCGTTTTCATTGCTGTATGCCCTGGTGGCCTAACCAGCATCACCTGGTGTCTCCCCACAATCAGTTACATTTATCATCTAAAATTAGAAATGGGTGCATGTTTGTAACCCTTTCTTACGCTCAGGGCAAATTTGTAAACCCTCAAATAAATATGCAAGGACAAGAGTTCCTTCATATGGACATGGTGCCTGTTTGGTGAGGAAAGACTCTCAGGAAAGTGCCTGAAAAGCAGAAAGCAGTAAGTATTCTGTGTACTGTGTGCCAGTAGAGGGAGCTGCAGTGTAATGTCAGTAGGGGGAGCTGCTGTGTAATGTCTACTGTGTGTCAGTAGGGGGAGCTGCAGTGTAATGTCTACTGTGTGTCAGTAGGGGGAGCTGCTGTGTAATGTCTACTGTGTGTCAGTAGGGGGAGCTGCAGTGTAATGTGTACTGTGTGTCAGTAGGGGGAGCTGCAGTGTAATGTGTACTGTGTGCCAGTAGGGAAAGCTGCAGTGTAATGTGCACTATGTGCCAGTAGAGGGTGCTGTTCAGGCAGCCAGATGCCCCAGGTTCAGCTCCACATGGTGACGCAGCCAGACAGGTTCACTGGGAGCCCCACTCTCCTGGCCCGGTCGCAGGGGTGTTGCCAGGTTACGGAAGTCATGGCGGATCTTGAAGGACACAATGACATCACCCTGCTCTCGCTGGGGGGTCACCCTGATGAAGAAGCCAAGCTTGTTGGATTTCCTGAAGGCCACCACACTGGGAAGGAAAGAGAGGCACACAGTGTCGACGCGTGGAGTGTTGTGTGTGGCGTGTGCCATGCGGTGTGTAGAGTGTGGCATGTTGTGTGTTGCATGTGGAGTGTTGTGTAGCGTGTTGTGTGTAGCACGTGGAGCAGTGTGTGTAGCGTGTTGTGTGAAGCCCTTACTCCGGGTCGTCCTGGAAGTCGTGTGGCTCGGCCAGCTCATCGTACTCAGCAGCTGCATCCTTTCCTGCCAGCATCAGCTCTTTAGAGGGTAGCAGCACCTACAACGCAACCACAGCGTTACACAAACACCTAACACCCAGAGTTTACACAGCGTTATATAAACACAGCACACCCAGAGTTTACACAGCGTTACTGTAATCAGAGAGCAACATTATCCTGACACTGAACAACTATGCTAATCAAACAGATCTGTGTGTGTGTGTGCATGTACACTGCCCGTCAAAAAAAAAAGTCACGCACTCTAATATTTCGTTGGACTGCCTTTAGCTTTGATTACGGCACGCATTCGCCGTGGCATCGTTTCAATAAGCTTCTGCAATGTCACAACATTTATTTCCGTCCAGAGTTGCATAAATTTTTCGCCAAGATCTTGTATTGATGATGGGAGAGTCAGACTGCTGCGCAAAGTCTTCTCCAGCACATCCCAAAGATTCTCAATGGGGTTAAGGTCTGGACTCTGTGGTGGCCAATCCATGTGTGAAAATGATGTCTCATGCTCCCTGAACCACTCTTTCACAATTTGAGCCCGATGAATCGTGGCATTGTCATCTTGGAATATGCCCGTGCCATCAGGGAAGAAAAAAATCCATTGATGGAAAAACCTGGTCATTCAGTATATTCAGGTACAGCTCATTCTTTGGGCACATAACGTTGCTGAACCTAGACCTGACCAACTGCAGCAACCCCAGATCATAACACTGCCCCCACAGGCTTGTACGGTAGGCACTAGGCATGATGGATGCATCACTTCATCCGCCTCTCTTCTTACCCTGATGCGTCCATCACTCTGGAACAGGGTAAATCTGGACTCATCAGACCACATGACCTTCTTCCATTGCTCCAGAGTCCAATCTTTATGCTCCCTAGCAAATTGAAGCCTTTTTTTCCGATTAGCCTCACTGACAAGTGGTTTTCTTAAGGCTACACAGCTGTTTAGTCCCAATCCCTTGAGTTCCCTTCGCATTGTGCGTGTGGAAATGCTCTTACTTTCACTATTAAACATAGCCGTGAGTTCTACTGTTGATTTTTTACGATATGATTTCACCAAACGTTTAAGTGATCGCCAATCATTCAAGATTTTCTTCCGACCACATTTCTTCCTCGAAGATAATGGTTCACCACTATCCTTCCAGGTTTTAATAATGCGTTGGACAGTTCTTAACCCAATTTTAGTAGTTTCAGCAATCTCCTTAGTTGTTTTCTTTGCTTGATGCAGGCCAATAATTTGACCCTTCTGAAACAGATGAACATCTTTTCCATGACCACAGGATATGTCTTCCGACATGGTTGTTTAAGAAATGAGAAGCTACTCACTGCATCAGTTAGGGTTAAATAACTTGTTGCCAGCTAAAACATAATAATCACTGCAGTAATTATCCAATGGAAGGCTCTTACCTATTTGCTTAGTTAAATCCAGGTGGTGACTTTTTTGGCCAGGCAGTGTACTCACATGTGTGTGAGTGTGTATTAAAGTGTGTGCATGAGTGTGTGTATATAAGAGTGTGTGCATATATATAAGTATATAAGAGTGAGAGTGTGTGAGTGTGTGTGTGTGTGTCTATAGAAGAGTGCATGGGCATGTGTACCTCCGCAGTGCTGTTGATGTTGTTGGGGTCTTTGGACTCGCAGCTCTGCAGGGTCACATGTGTAATACTCTCCACAGGATTGGTCAGCGTCAGCAGCACCTGGCTCTCCTGTCCACACAGTCATGCGACACATCAGTCATGTGACTTCACTTTAAAATATTGACATCAGCAGACACACAGCAGGGTTTGGGGGTCTAGATGTGTCGTTGTGACTGACAAAGTCATATACAAGTATTTTATTTCACAGTACAGGTTCAAAACTTTGTATAAAACACTGTCGCTAGCAACAGCCTCAATGTCATACACCCACTGTGACATGTGCAGAAGGAGGACAGACACACCACGCAAACATGCCGCACATGCCAAGGACAGAAACGTTACACACATACAAGCCTCACACACCAAGGACAGACATGCTACACGCTAACACACTAGCCTCAACCCCTTACACCCCCCCCCCCGTAGGTCTTTTTGAACATGGGGGGTGCGGTTTGCTCCAAGATGGCGCTGGCCTGCTAGCGACAAGTCAAACAGCTGTGCGTCTGTATGTTGTTTTATGTCCGTTTTTATGTCCGTTTAAACCCGATCATGGCTATGGATCTGACAATCAGAGGCTTGGTAGCCTTTTGGATCATAATGACATTTATAAATGGAGAATAGGGAGGCGATTACAGCCCAAGATGAAGCCAATGTATCCACACCACTGTTAATAAACACAAGCACCAGACGCACTTTAATTCAATACAGGCGATTTCAACAACTCCCCACTCAAATCAACACTCCCCTCATTCTGTCAACATGTTACATGTCCTACCAGGAATGATAAAATGTCCTGAGCTATGTTTTAATACGTCTCTGTCCCTGGAAAAGGTACCAGTGTTGTGGAAAACATTGCATATTGTCCCAGTGCCAAAGAAGGCACACCCTGTCGTTTCTAATGATGTTAGACCTGTGGCCCTCACTTCACACATAATGAAAACCTTTGAGAGGATTGTTTTAGAGCATTTTAGAGTACAGGCAGGCCAATATCTGGACCCATTGCAATTTGCATACCAGGCCAAAGTTGGTGTAGAGGATGCCATTCTTTTTGTGTTACACAGAGGGTATGCTCACTTGGAAAATTCTGCTGGCGCAGTCAGGGTGATGTTTCTCGATTTTTCTAGTGCTTCTAATACTATCCAGCCCCAGCTCCTCAGCTCCAAGCTCAGAGACATGCAGTTTCCACCCCCCACAATAAACTCGATACAGGACTATTTATCAGCCAGACCACAGCACATCAGGCTGAACAACACCTGGTCCAAGATGACTGTGTGCAACACCGGCGTCCCTCAAGGAACTGTACTCTGCCCATTTCTCTTCACTCTGTACACCACTGACTTTCAATACAACCGTCCCACTTGCCATCTACAGATATTTTCTGATGACACTTCCGTGGTTGGATGCATCACAACAGGAGCTGACCAGGAATACAGGAGAGTGATTGCTGACTTTGTGTCATGGAGTGAGAGAAACTCCTTGATTTTAAATGTTAGCAAAACAAAATAACTTGTGGTAGATTTTCATGAGAGGAGGGAACCTGTTGTCCCTATCAGTATTAATGGAACTGATGTGGAGATTGTGGACCCATATAAATACATTGGGGCACATTTGGACCATAAGCTGGACTGGAGAAAGAACACTGAACACATATATGGAAAAGGCCAATCCAGGCTTTTCTTTTTAAGAAAACTTAAGAGCTCTTAACGTTTGCTATTTATGTATTATCACAGTGTTGTTGCCAGCGTGTTGTTTTATGCTTCTGTATGCTGGGGGCAGTGTACAGAAGGGTGACCTTAAGAAGCTGGATATGATCATCAGAAAGGCTAGCTCCACCATAGGAATGGCTCTGGTGCCCCTTGATGTTGTGGTTCAGAGCAGGGTGGAGAAGAAGACCAGGGCCATCATGCAGAATAGTCTGCACCCACTCCACCCTGTCCTGATGAGCCACATGTCCTCTTTTAGTGGCCGTCTCACTGCACCAAGTGCTCCACTGAGCAGTTTAGGCGCTCTTTCTCACCTGCTGCAATTCACACTTTTAATAACACAAGGATAAAGTCTACCGATTGATCTTGCTGATCGATTGATTGACTGATTGTTTTAATGAGGTGTTGTGCTGGTCTGGTGTATTTATTTATTTATCTTTTTGTGATGTCTATTGTTTTTATGTTGCTGTAAGACAACCTAATTTCCCCCTGGGGATCAATAAAGCATCTATCTATTTATCTACCATGGGGGGTGGGGTTTTGGTGTGGGATCAATAGAAGGTAACAGCAGAAGGCAAAGATGGATGAATGTGCAATGGGGTTTTGGTGTGGGCGGTAACAGCAGAGGGGGGTGAACTTGCCTTACTGAAGCGCAGGTTCGGAATGGACAGGATTCTCACTTCAGGCACGTAGTTCCTGCAGAGGAAGTACCTGGCAATCAATCTGAGGTGCCCTTTACTGGCCCACAAACACGCTAATACTCACACTGCCCCCTACTGGACTATAAACACTCTAATACCCACACTGCCACATTAATACTCACACTGCCCCCACTGGACTATAAACACTCGAATACCCACACTGCCACATTAATACTCACACTGCCACAAGCTGGATCTTGAATTTTATTGAGGTTGGATTGAATTCTGGCTTGCTCAAATTGTGCTCACATCTCTGTAAAAGAAAAATGATCAAATATCTTACTGAGAAATTGGTGCACACAATACTGTATGTTCTATAAGAGAGCACACACAATACTGTATGTTCTTGGGTACTATGTCATATGAACGTTACCGGATGCATCAGAACAGACAGGCTTATGAGGAAGACATGAGTCGGAGGAAGACACCGTGCACAACTTAATATCGGCAGGCTGTCGGCAGAATCAATCCAACAACGTAGAGATCTCCTGATGAGAAGCTGTTTCTGTTTGGGGTGTAGCTGCTATCTGTAGCTGTACAAACAGTGCCCCCTGGCTGTGTGGAGGATGCAGAGCACATACCCGGCATCGCAGAGATCTCTTGATGAGGAGCTGCTTGTGTTTGGGGTGCAGCTGTAATACTCCGGGGGGCTGGAGGTCCGGCAGAAGCAGCCTCTGACGCAGGGTGGTCACTGCAGGATGGACCGTCAATCAATCAACCAACAAACCAACCAGCCAACCAACCAACCAAGCAAGCAACAACTCATTCAAGCAATCAATCACTTACTTACTGCCAATCACTCAATCAACCAATCATTCAATATCTATCTATCAATCAATCCATCCATTCACTCATTCACTCATTCACTCATTCAATCGATCCATTGACCGCCCCCTCGTATGCTGCAAGGTTATATTAACACAGAGCACACATTCATCTAGGGGTGCAGAGGGGTACAGTTTAGGGGGAGAGGGTTACAGGTTAAGGGTACATACCCTCGGGCAGGTTGACGGGCCGTGTGTAACAGTCCTCAGGCAGGGGCTCCACCTCCTCCAGGGCCTGCGCCAGCTCCAGCTTCACCTCCCTCTGCTCCTCCCCCTCCTTCAGACTGACAGGAAGAACAGAACAACAACCGCCAAACTCAGAACCACACTGATAACCACAACCCCCCATCTGTGAACCAGGTAGGTGTGTGTGTGTGTGTGTGTGTGTGTGTGTGTGTGTGTGTGTGTGTAACAGGACTGAAAGTGTGTGTTCAGATGTGTATGTTTAACAGACGGGCAGGTACTCACGACAGGCTGGCAAGACCTGTGATGGACACTCCTGATCTCTGCCTGCTGGCGAGGCCATACTTTTCCTTTAACAGAGAAACACAAACTGAGCGGTTCCGGTAACAAACAAAAACACGCACACGCACACGCACACGCACACGCACACGCACACGCACACACACACACACACCAAAGGAGAGTGGACACATGGTAACCAAAGAAGAAAAATGTTAAAGCAAAGGGGAATCTAGAGTGGTTTTATTTCAGTCATGCAATGACGCATTTCAAAATCAGCTTTAGCCAAGCTAACCAACTCCAGTTGTTCTGGCTAGAATTGTCATTATTTGAAATATTCTCACTAAGTTAGCTCTACAGTCACTTTGATGTGATTTGATGGCTTATTTAAGGCCGTTTGAAGCAGAGGCATTCGCCACATCAGTGCAGATTCACCAAAAGGAACTGCTTTCCAGAAATAATAAAATTCTGTCTGTCTTCTTTTCCTCCTGGAGAGATTATGAAGGGCCCATTGTGCTGAGGAATCTAAATTGTAACCTGGGGGGTCCTGGAGTTACAGGGGAGTCAGTGTTTAAAAGGCACAGGGAGAGAAAACACTCTTTATATACACTGTGTGCACATGATGCACTGCCACTAAGACAGTAGCCTCACATTAGGCAATACCCTCATGGTACTATGAGCCTTGACCAGGCTGCTCATAACCTTATGGTACTATGAGCGTGACCAGGCTGCTTCATAAACCAATGGTCAGTTACTTCTTCTGACAAATCACTAACTTGTGTAGGTGGAGCCCCAACTGGAGGTGGCGAATGAAGCCAACTCAACCAATAACCTTGAACATTATGCTGGTTAACACTTGCTAGAACCAATCAGATAGCAGGTCACCAATCTCAGAAATTGGAATTTCCCTTTCCATACGTTCGAGAGACACAGCCAGCTTACGATACAGCAGCAGGTCTGTGAGGTAGCGAAGTCAACTCCTAAACCATACGAGTTTAAGGGAGCCGGCTGGAACAAAGTGGCTAAAATCACCTGGAGGATGCAGGAGCTGGATGAAGTGCGAGGGTTTTATTTTACCTTGATATTTAGAGATTATTTTAGCTTTGTTCTTTAATTCAAGCCGGAGATCCATCTGCATAAAATAACAGCCATACCAACACACTGATATTATCAATATACTTGCCAGAATGCCTGAGTGAACCAAGATCTCTCACAGAGTTATTATTCACTCATAAAGAACCAGATTCACAGAAATATGGTTTATTGGAAGACTGATTTCATCTTGGGAGCCAAAGGATACTGGAATACCATATTACACTGTCATATTACCTGAAATGCACATCCCTAGAATGGACAGGCATGTTCTGTCTACAGGGAGCTGGTGAAAGTGTCCTTGTGTGGTCAGAGTGTGTGTGAAGAGGGGGAGGGGGTCAAAGCGGGGTGTGACCATGTGCGGAGGCTTGCGTACTGCGAAGGCCAGGGGCATGTACGGTCGTCTGCGGGCCAGCTTCTTGCGGTCCCGGTCCAGTTTCTCCCTCTGGGCCAGCTGCTGGTAGAACTCAATCAGCTTGCTGATCTGTGAAGAAAGACACCCACCGTCACGGAGGAAGCTGCTCACCACAGCCCTCACCATCTAAAGCTCCGGAACGCTCTCATCCAAGGATTTTACTTTTCACATCTCCTCTGATTACCTACATTTTCTATTCTTTTTATGAATTTCTACTCTGGAATAGAATAGACCTTTCATAATGTTAGATAATATAAGCCTTATAAATCAAAAAGGACTGCACATTAAAACTACAGCACGGCCTCCCGCGTGGTCCAGTGGTTACAACGTCCGACGCTGGCCACGGAGACCGGGGTTCAATTCCCCGTCTCGCTAAGTGTCGGCTTTGGCCGGGAGTGCCACCAGGGGGCGGCGATTGGCTGTCCGCCCCAGGGGGGGGGGAGGGAAGCCGACGTGACGTTCGCTGCGTATAGTGGCCCTGTAAGTACCGGGGTTCGGTCGACGGCTTGGCGAGTAACGTCTCGGAAGAGGCGTCACTTCGCCTTCGTCACTACCGGTCGCAGGACTACGGCAGCGAACTCACATTACTAGGGGGGATTGACGTAAAAAATAGCGGGTCTAATTGGCTACCAAATTGGGAGAAAATGGGATAAAATCAGAAACAAATTTTAAAATTTTTTTGACATAGTCCTGTACTGCTCCAGCTCTACCCACCCGCTGTGTGTGCGGACTGTCTGGCTCCTGCCACCCACCACTGGCTACAGAGAGAGACAGAGTGATATGGAAAGAGAGGGGAAGGGAGGCAGGGAGGGATAGAGAGAGTGACCATGTTAAATCAGCTGTTGCATCACTGTTCAGGGGAAAGGGAAAATTCATTGAAAGCTAAATAAATTAATCAACCAAGAAAAAGGTTTGAAGATCAGCAAACGCCAAGTTGGACTAATAATCTCACAGAAACTGGAATATGAGCGAGTTTGAAAGGTGGCTACTGCACGCACCCACAGACTTGTCGGCCATGCCTACGTCTCTCGAGGTCCAGCGGCAGAACCCGCAGGCCAGATAGTAGGCCTTCTTCATGGTGGTCTTGGCAGGGTCATCAGGAAGCGGAGCTGGGATGTTAGTGGCACGGGTGGACAAGGTGTGCATGCAGCACGGGCAGTCAAAGCAGTTAGCACACCTGAGAGAGAGAGAGAGGGCGAGAGAGAGAACATGGTCATCGGCAGTCAAAGCAGTGCTAACTGAGAGATAACTTTTACTGCTTTGTATTTACGGTTAACAATTTGTACTAGTTTGTTAGCTCACTTAAAAATGTAATCTGCCTCTTTAAGAATGTCACGCCAAACTTGCCCTTTAATTTTACATGCACTTTTCTTTTGTATCTTTTTAATAATAGAGCATTTTTTTAAGTGCTTGTGTCACCAAATACAAGTCAGTGTCTCTCTTCTTTTTTTCATAATTGTATTTTTCAGATTTTACCCCGTTTTTCTCCCAATTTGGTAGCAAATTACCCGTGTGCTTAGTTCAATCCCCCTTCACTCATAGTTCGCTGCCATAGTCCTGTGACTGGCAGTGACAAGGGCGAAGCGCTGCCTCCTCCGAGACAACACTCGTCGTGCCGTCGACTGTAATTCCGGTACCCCAGAACCACTCCTGTGCGCAGCGAACTGTGTCGGCTTCCTTCCCCCCTCCCTGGGGCGGAGAGCCGACTCTGGCGCGACGGGGAATCGAACCCCGGTCGCCATGGCCAGCGTCAGACGTTGAAACCACTAGACCACGCGGGAGGCCAGTGTCTCTCTTCTTGAATAAGCATCAAATAAATCAATAAGCTTTTTCTTTTTTTTCAGACTAAGATGCATCAGTGCACATACTCAGGTAATGTCAAATGACACGTTTCTCACCTGTTCTTTTTAATCTTCGCTTCGGCTGAAGGCATATTCTCCAGGCAGCTTGGACAATAGTGAGAGTCCACCTGAAAGCCCACATATAAAAGCACACATTTATTTTAAATATGCACACACTCTCCAGTCTGCTAACTGGATACTGAATTATGTAACGTTAGCACGATTTCAGTGACACTAAGGACAATTGATGAAACTGATGTGTAAATGGTATTGAGCCAGCACGATAGTTTGTTTAGCACTGTAAATGCCTAGGTAACTGCCAAAATAAAGGAAGCACTCGAGTAAGTGAAAGCATATTGAAAGCAGGTGCCTCAGGTGTGGTTTGCACAGGTGTGGTTCCTGAATTAATTAAGCAATTACCATTCCATTATGCTTAAGGTCATGTATAAAAATGCTGGGCAGGAAGTTTGAGGGAAGGCAGACGCAAGGCAAAGATGCAAGGCAAAACAGACGAGCAACTCTGAATCAGTTGACTGCAAATACTGTTATCAATATAGGGCGTGAGCAGGGAGTTTAGTCAAGACATTGAGAGAGAGGGATACTATGGTCGGGTTGCAATGCATAAAACCCTTAATGCATGTTTGAGAGTAAAGTGGTGCCAAGCACACAGGCAGTGGTCTACTGAGTAGTGGGGGGGGAAATCATATGGTCAGACATGTTTTACCCTGTTCTCAACAAGAAGTCGAGCACATGTGTGGCACATATCAAAGTAAATCTACAGGCCAGAGTGCTTGTTTTCCACATTGAAGGGTTCTGGCGACTCTGTCATGGTGTGGGGTGCACTTTCCTGACATGCTTTTGGTCCACTCAACCCCTTAGAGGGCAAGGTAAACACCAATACATACAAAGCCATTCTGAGTGAGCACCTTCATCGTAAGGTGAAGCGTTTCTATCCTGATGGGAGTGGTCTCTTCCAGGAAGACAACGAGGCGGCTCGTGGTGGCCCAACGCCCTATCAAGACACTTTATGTTGGCGTTTCCTTTATTTTAGCAGTTACCTGTATATGCATTCCCATGGCAGAGACAAATGTGTGCAGTCGTTTTTCAGGGCGTGCCAAGCTAGCCAAGCTATCTAGCTGGCTATACAACAACAACAACACTCATGCCATGATGCATTATTAATGTACGTTAGCTAACATTATATTTTTATTTTCCATAACATTTCATAAAAACAATCTGGGGATCCAACGAGTACAATGAGCTACAATTATGTTTGCTAACGTCACTCATTTCACCTCTTTTTGCTTCCTAGCTAGCTAACTAGCTCGCAAGCTTGACAAAGCTACCAACCGAGATGGAAAATCGTATTTGACAAGACATTGAGTGAAACATGAAGCAGACATTGCACAGTTCACATCTATGATAATGACTAATGTGTAATTATTTTACCTACTTAACATTGCGAAATACTGTTGGGAGGGTCTCGCTTTATTGCTAGCTGCAGTAGCTAATGCTACTGCTACGGGCGGAGAGAGAGATCACAGTCTGTTGACAAACCCCGCCCTGGCCGACCCGTGCTTGAAAGCGAAAAACTCCGACACGTTTCACATACTTTCACATAACTTACCTCGTGGGACACACATTCCAGAGAGCGTAACTCACTGCAGTAGCGGCAAAAATAAAGATGAGATAATGGAGAACGAATCTTTTTTTCCCCGTTAACCAAATAGAGCACCCTCTCCGGCTGCAGCAAGGACGCCATCTTTGCTAGTAGAATCCTCCCAAATAGCCACGTCACAGGCAAGGAGTCATCAGGGGCGAGTACATCCCAATTGTTTTTATCATCGCTTTACCCTTCTCGTTATGCGCACTGCAATTTTATTGGTGTAACAACTGAAACGTTTTCAGTTAAGACGCTGAAAGTCTGAGCGTTGTCATCGAATGGAAAAGCAACACAGGCCCCAAGCTCTCTCGCTCTACAGCAGCGATGACAGTGACTGGGACTTGATGACAAACATAGGCTATTAATTTTCAACGTTTGTTGCAATCACAAAAATCGAGCTTTAGAAAAATTATTTCATTTTACTCACTTTATTAAGTATCTACCTGTATATATTGAAGGGTGTTTAAAAAGTTTGTAATTACTAAAATGATAATAATCTAGATGTCTTATCGAGGACCTCATTGGTATAGACACATATATGTATCTACCAAAGACAGATCTTCACATATGTTATGTTTTGCGCTTTCAACTAGTTAATTCCGTTGAATAAAATGTATATTCTTCGTGAGAAAAATGTACATCCATCAACCCATTCCATTCACCGTGATCAGGATCACCTCCAAAAAATCTGTTCAGACATCATGGTGATTTTAAGGTACGTACTTCAAACGGAAGATTGAACGGAAGCTAGCTAGCGCTACGTGCATAGGCACACGGCTACAGATCTTGGAACACATTGCCCTGCGTGTCATCCAATTGTGGTCCTCCTTCCGTCATCTTCGGGACTGCTGTCAGCTGAAAACAAAGCGGCGGAACTTCCGAAACGGCGACACGAGCTTCACAAATTACACTAGGTTATCACCACACGGGAATTTACACCGGGGAACTCATAATTTGTTATTTGAAGAAACCCCTCGGTAGCCAAGAGGTAAGTTTATTGTATATTTACTTCGCTAGCTCGCTAAATCGGTAATCTTCAGTCCGTTAGTTACTTTACGTTTTACTGTCATGGGACATTATGGGACATTGCATATTTGCAGAATCAAACCTCATGCCAAGATTTGCTAGACCTGCGGGACAATTGATCATATTTGCGTAAAATCTATTAATCATTTTCCTACTTTATTTAAGTAATATTTTGCGCACAGTTGGCGAAACAAAGCCCTTCTAATTTGTATATCTCGATATTCCGAATAAAGTCTTAAACTTATTTTGTAGTGTAGGCTACAGCTGATTTAGACCGTGTTTTAATTGTTTTGATTTTAAACAAATGCGTTTGGTTAAAAAAAAAACACAATTGTTGAACATCATCCAGTTTATTTTGAAAAATAATATTCTTCTGACGGGGAACATTTAAACTTCATCTGGACACGTTACATAAAGCGTGTCTCTCAGCACATGGATCTCCCACATGCGAGTGATGATTCATAGAATTAGTTCCAGATGTTCTCCATTTTTCTCACTTGGAGCGTTGGAGAAGTATTACTTCCATTAAAGTGACAGCGCTTAGTTCATTGCACATCGATTGCATTTACCTTTGAAGTTATATATTTTTAATTGAATATGTAAATGCAACTTCTCTATAGCCTACTTTCATAGGAATTGTATTAAAAAATGGTAGCCCTGCACGCTTCTTTTTAGTATATATAGGGTGCGTTCAAATGAAAATGTTAAATAATAATGCAAAGGATTCTCGGAGGATCATCGAAGATAAGAATTTCGCTCTGTTGTGACACGACTGACCCAGCGGCACTCCTTCCCCCTAGTGTCCTCTGACGTAGGCCTGACGCACATCACAGCTGTCAATCAGCCCTACTTTCTATGAGGTACACTGCGGGGCATGAAACAGGAAATGCGCGGTTTCTCACAAGCTCCGATCGTTTCATACAGGCCAGAAATGAGAAATGGCCCAGAGTAGTGCTGACGTTGGGGGTCATGAATTGGATGTAGCTGGCGGATCTGGTTTTGTAGGCAGGATCAGATTTCTTTAGAAGAGATGACAGGTACCAGGGAGTCAGTCCAAGAAGGGATTTGTAGATGAGTATAGTCCACAGAGTTTGGTCTACTGTACTGTCTAGTATTTAGTGATGTCCACTTTACAGAGGAATAGAGGTTTTAGTGGTGTGTTCTGTAGGGAGCATCGAGCCTGATGGCTGAATGATAGAGAACATCCAGCCTATCAAGTGCAGCCTTGGGAGCAGATCTGTAGATCACATCTCCATAGTCCAGTATTGGGAGGATGGTCATCTGAACCAGTGTCAGCTTGGCAGCAGGGCTGAAGGAGAACATACTGTATTTCTGTAGAGAAATCCAAGTTTTGACTTGATTTTTGCCTGAAGTTTTGAGATATGTAATGAAAACGACAGAGCGGAATCCAGCCAGACGCCAAGGTATTTGTTATGAGACTGAAGCTCAGACCCATCCAAAGTGGTGATCCATCGGGAGCAGGGAGATGACTTCCAAAAACATAACTTTTGTTTTGTTGGAGTTTAGGACAAGGCTAAGGGCAGAGAAAGCATGCTGTATATGGTTGAAGCTTTGCTGGAGCTTATCTAGAGTCCAGGGATGGTCCAACAGAGTATAGCACTGTATCATCTGCGTAAAGATGGATGAGAGATTCACCAGGTGATTGTGCTATATTATTGATGTAAACAGAGAACAATGAGGGGGCTAAAATAGAACCTTGCGGGACTCCCTTCGTGATCGGAATGGGCTGGGATGTTATGTTTGCTGCCCTCACATATTGGACCCTGTCTGAAAGAGAGTTATTGAACCAAGCAAGTGACTGCTCATTAACGGCAAGATTTCTCAATCTGGACAAGAGAATGCGGTGATTGACGGTATCAAAGGGCTTGGAAATGTCCTATAACAGTTAGGGTCTGCTTGATCTCCTCCTTTGAACAGCGGGCGAACAGTGGATGCCTTCCATGCTCTGGGATTTTCTGCTGTATGAATTGAGAGACTGAAGATATATGAGATGGGGGCTGCAACTTTCAGGGAGAGTGGGTCCAGGTTTTCCGGTCCAGCAGGCTTTTTAGGGTCCAATGAGAGGAGTTCCTTCCATACCTCTGCTTCTGAAACTGATTGAAGTGAGAAGCTGTGTAAAGGGGGAAGCAGAGAGAAGTATCACCAACATTACTGTTGATCACTTGAGACACATAGGACATCAAAATTGTGTTGTTTCGCCTCACTATGAGCCAACCGCAATGACAGGCAAAGCTGTCTGGATTTTCGTCTCTCCAAACACCCAGAATTGAGGACATTGTAGCAGAAGCAATGAGTCTGTGCAGTTATGCTGTTACTGTCATTTATTGCAGGCTATGAATTATTAAATGTTCAATACCTACTAGCTATCCTATACCCTACATCAACTAACTCATTAGCAACTAAAGTGAAAATGTTAACACACTTATGCAGAAATTAAATTAACAGTACAAGCATGGCCTTCGTTGTATGCCAGTTCAGCACGCTTTATTGGTTTAGGCTCATCCTTAAAAAGTGATGTTGTATAAACTAACGAGAGGCGCCATTGTCTGGATTGTGTGTCTCCAGCTGGTTGATGCTCTTTCATGATGTATTTTGTATGTTCTTCCTCCCCACCTGCAGATGGAGGGTGCTTTGTCGGCGAGTGACACGTCTTCACCGAAACATGTTTTGGAGATATGGGTTATTCTACTTGTCATCCTGGCCACAGTCATCGTCATGACTACACTCTTAGCGGGCCCTGCGGTGTCCCTCATCTTCTACCGTGTTCGGACCAGCCCCAGCAGACACCAGAACCCCTGACACTGCAGAAAGCACTTCTTGTCCCGACGCTAACCGCAGCTCAGAAGCCACATGCAGACGGGAGTGGAGCTCTGGGCAGTGTGGTGAACGCCGGTCAAAAGCTCAGAACGGTTATATGCTTTCCCTCAATGGACACGGTGTCACAAGGCTGTCGAAAAACAAACTCCTGCTTTTCATGTCAGTCCACAGCCACACACACACAGCAGTATTCCTCCCTTTTTCCCGGGAGGGCATGGCTCAGTTCATGGAACGTAAACTGTGAGGTCGTCAGAGATGTTGCCATGGAAACAGAAAGGGTTTAGCCAGAGGTCGTAGAAGCCACACTGCTGGGCTGTATAAATACTTATTTAAGTCCAACATGGGGAAAGCAGCCCCTTCTAAACATATGTGGAATAAAAAATATTTTGAATGGCTGTCAACATTAATATGTTTGGCAGGAGCTAAAGTGAGGAAGACTGCTCAACTTGTTGATGTTTCACGAGGAACAGTGTCTAAGGTGATGGCGGCATGGAAGCGCATACTCCTGGATCGGGTTGTCCGTGCATTAGTTAGAGGTGAAAAGCTAAACAGGCAAGCAACTCTAAATCAATTGACTGCAAATTTCAATCCAGTGCGTGAGCAGGCAGGTTCATCAAGAACAGTCCAACGAGAACTCTGCAGAGCAGGATACCATAGTCGGAATTCACCCTATTAAGTGACTTCATATTGTTTTTTCCACCTTTTTGGCCACTACCACACACACACACTTTGTTTTATCCCTCCTTTTTGAAAATTGTTTAAATTTGTTTAAAATCTGTTGTATTGTTGCTGTACTGTTCTCTTGCTCTAGTTGTGATTATTCTTGCCTTTTTTAAATGCACTTATTGTAAGTTGCAATGGATAGGAGCATCTGCTAAATTCATAAAATGTAAAATGTAATCCACCACTGATGTAAAATGGGCATGTACAGCTGCCTAGGGGTATAGCTTAATAATTACTCACTGGATTTTATTTATATATAAAAAAATTAACAAAACAAAATCAAACTTTAGCTCTCACGTCTTAAAAGAAAGATTATTGGGCACTATTCCAATAACAGTCAGGCCAAAACATTTTACTAAATATTACATTCACATATTTTTGTGAGGTAATGGCAGTAGTAGCCTGGTATAAAGGTAGTTGTGTATGATATATTGTGGGAATAGTAAGGAAACCAAAATCCCATAGTTAGCATAAAAACCATCCATTTGAATAATGAGGGAGAAAACAGGCCTTTTCTCAACAGGGGAGTTTGAATAATGCTTTTAAAAAAGTTGGTTGGTGTCTATTTTCACAAACGGGTCCATGTTAGGAAAAATAAGGTGTTTACAGGCCTGTTGAGCTACGCCCTTTACTCAACAGGGTAGTGCCGCGCAGTAAAATAAATAGCTGTCCTTTAATCTAGTGTTGTCTTCTTAGCACTTCTACATCAAATGTAACAAGAACACTCGTTGGCAGATTGGAGCTAAAAAATATGCCATTTATGCCAATCAGAACCCCGGAGACTATGGACTGTCATTGATAACTGCAGAGTGGAGAGAAAATTTCCGCATGTCAGGCTGAATTTAACATGGAGGCCTATGGGGCCATCATGGATCTATTTGAAAATAAAAATGATTTCAAAAGGAATTGGGACTTTAATCAAAGTGATATTAAGAGAAAAAAATGTAAACTAAGAATTATTACTCTATAATAAATTCTCACTTTTATAATAAATAATCTCACTTACATTAGTCATTGCTAGGTGGGAGGGGGGGATTCAAAAAAGTACATCACAGTTCTCAGTGATGTACTTCCTGTAAAACACGCCAATACCACAATTTAGACTGTGGTCATTTCACCACTCTCTATATATAGTTGTGTTACTCTTATCTGTTAGTGAAACTGACTGCAAAACTGTACACTGTGATCCTGAGCTGCCTTGTTAATCGCTATGCATTTATAACAGACCAGCTTGTTTCCATGCTCCAAACACCCACTTGTCCACTGACAGCACTATGGTCATCCTGGGAGAGGAGTGCGGAGCATGTAAACACAGGAGCTGAGAGGAATGTGGGAAATATCCCGCAGGGAGGGAGCGTGACAGTCCAGAGAGGCTCTGTCAACAGGAAGCGCATGCCAATCTCCCAGCTGGAGCAAACGGCTGCGTTCGCACACACTTGCTTCAGTCCTCGTTCCAGTGCTTTACATGTACTGCAAACACAACCACACCTATCACACACACTGCCATGTTTTTAAAGGGAAATACTAAATATTGATTCAAATACATTTTGTTTACAGAAAATGATATAAACTCACAGTGCAGTTTTGCCACAATCCCAGGATACACAGCCTGTGTGTGTTCACCAAAGGATTTCTGTTTTAATAAATAAAAAATAACTACATCACTATACAATAAATGGGAATATAAGAACATAAGAATACATAATGACAAGAACAGGCCATTCGGCCCATCTAGGCTAGTCTTTTACCTACAGTCTAGAGAATATGCAGTACTTCATCAAGCCTGGACTTGAATACCCCAAGTATCTGTTTCTATTACATGACCTGGCAAGCTGTTCCACACATTGACAACTCAGTATAAAAAAATATATGGAATTTACCTTTAACAAATTTCAAATTATGCCCCTTTGTTCTGCTAACTGAACCCAATGTAAAAAATCTTTAGTAGTTCACTTTGTTAATCCCCTGTATGAATTTGAAACCTCAATCAAATCCCCCTAGTCTCCTTTTGCTAATCTTGAATAGATTAAGTGTTTTAGGTCTTTCCTTGTAACTTTTACCTTTCATACCAGGTACCAATCAAGAGCTTCTATATCTTTCTTGTAGTGTGGTGCACAGAACTCTAATCAATTTTGAAAACGATGTTTGAGGGTTACGACAGTAACCGGTTTTCCTTAACTTGTTGGTGTTCAGACTGTGGACTCTGTGTAGTTGGGGGTATGGGATTTTCTGAAAAGAGGAATTGGAAGACTTGGCTTTGGGATTTTGAATGGGTTCCCTTGGAGCAATGACTGAATGAGACAATTGAACTGGTGGTCTGCGGTCACTGACCTAATAGCACAAGTAAACAACCTTTTAAAGTATAACAAAAGCTTACCCCACAACTGAAGACCAATTATCCCAATCCCAAGGGTTCATACCTGAGCTTCCAGAACAGCTGCTGCCCAGGTAACGAGTTTAACCGACCTCTCCTCCTGCTCTACTCATATTACACCTCTCAGCTTACCAGTCTGTCCTTCAACCATGTCCAACAGCTGAGAACATTCCTAGAAATGCAAACCACCAAACAGCTTCCCCCATAGAGCTCATATATTTTGCATACCTAGAAGAGATGCACTTCTACATGCGCACACTCCAGCAGACTAAAAGCCAAAGGGCCTACAAGCACAACCAGTCACTCTAAACTGGGAGATTACAAAATTAGGGATAAAAATGTATATATATTTTTTTTAAAGGAGCAAATTCCTTTTCCTGTAATGCCACAGAGCAGGACCCACAACCAGGACAAGTGTCTATGAATATCCAGCTGCACGAAGGGGAAAGACACGATACACACATGACATCTTGAATAAGGGCATCAGGTAAGTCAATTCATAGGAGCCCCACCTGAAGAAATGTGTAAACACATCATTGGTTTTATTGCCTAGGTAAAGGAATCTGTCCATTTTGAGTTTTCACAGTATTGGTGAAGCGGAGATGCAGGCGAGTGCGTTTCTTTGTGTTGGTTTCAGAACAGTGTGGGCAATGCTTCTCTTCCTTGTTTACTCCATCTTTACCTTACAGATCGGCCCTCATTGTGCACCCGTTTCTAACACACCAGTAAGAAAACACACCACACAAGCCCTCAAAATAATCACCATAAAAAAGGAAAAAAAAAAAGAAAAGAAATGGACATTCCGAGTATATTTATTATTATGCAAGTTGATTACAAAAGAAAGTGCCTCACATAGAGTGTGCTTCTGTCTACTGGTAATTCACAACATGAAACACTCATTTATGACCGTAAATAAACAGAATGCTCATGCTGCAGAGAAGCCAGGCTGATTTATTCAGTCATTCCTACACCCACCACGAGGGGGCCCCACTCAGCAAAAAAAATGCCATAACTTATATTTTCCAGAACATATATCATTCATTTATTAAAGAACAGGGTGAAATCATTTTGGAATATTTTAAAATTCAACACACTGAGGGAGACGGTGACGACAAAATACAAAAAAAACATAGCGTGTACAACATTCAGACAACGTTAACACAACGCTTGTACACATTATGTTTTTGTCAAGCCTGTTTTTTGGTGTGTGATCATTTAATGACTTTTTTAACCCATGACATTTGTACCAATTTCTCTTCATGGTTTGGATAATTACACACATAAGAGCCAATAGCTTTCTTAAATTTTAACATCTATGGTACTGAACACGTCACAATATCTATGGTACAATATGTAGATTCCCTAAATGTAATCAGGAACACGTTGTATAAAGTAGATCTATCCCAGTGTTCGCTCTGTAACTGCAGTGTGGACTCACTGTCGCCTAGCAGACTATACTCATGAGTCAGCACTTACATTTGTACTAACAACCCAACTCCAGCCGAACCTCAAACCCAAATAGAAACTTCGCTCCAGTCACAGGTGATTACACCGGCTACATAAAGCACATTTCCACAGCAGTCGCTCGATGTTTACACGTAGTTACATGGTGCCCACGCAGCCCAACGAGCGGGTGATTACACAGGAATATTTTCCTACTTCATATGAGACGTGACCATTGAAACTGCAGGGGAAACAACTAAAACCCTGAATCCATTAAACACAGGATTCAATACAGGATAACTAACTTACAACAAGATCAACTGATCTATATGATGATCTATATTACAATAATATATATTTTCTTAAATCAGCAAAACAGTATTTCACAGAGGTTTATAAAAGGTTAGCATAAACAATGTTACGGTACAATATCTATACATTAGGAAATTTCAAGATGAAGTCACACTATGCCAATCCAAAGATAAGTGCTCCACGCTGCCCCCTGGTGCCCATGCACAGAGACGCAGCGCTTAGTGCTTCCCCGGGTCCATGTTTTGTCGGTCCCTCTTCCCGAAGCCCGCAGCAGAAGCGTCTGTGGAAACAGGGGAACAAGAGGCACATTAGCGCCCTCGGTCACACCCACAACAATAATCACAATATAAATATCACAGCCTCAGGTGTAAGGTAACACCACATCACAACATGAAAGCCAGCCACTAAACGGTGGAGATTTATGGTGGTGCGTCGCGTGAACCTCGAGCACCACCAGCACACATCTAGACTGGCGCAGCAGCATTTTAAAACCATACATTTTAAATGGATATTATTATTCAAGACCAGCTCATTTAGATCTTTAGTTATATCGTTTGTCCATTTTCACTTACGATATTCACGAAGACCAGGGTAGTCGAGGAAATATTGTATGGAATTTTATTTCAACTTCTGGAACAATTACAGCATCAGGTGTTTCTCTCTCTCTCTCTCTCTCTCTCTCTGACCTGAACTCAAACACATCCCCCAAGAGCACCTATCAATCACAGCCGTAGGGGCGTCTCAACATGAGAACGAATCACTAAGTATCTTACAGGTGCATGGTCCATCCTTTATGAAAATGTTGGATTATGTTAATGCTATGAATAAAGTGTAGGTCCTTTCTGCAAATTACTTCTAAATAATACAAATCTAATTAAAAATAAACTGTAAATCCAAGGTGGTCAAAAGTGAGGCAGAGAAAGTGGATGTACTCCAAGACAATATATATTTTTTCTTTCTTATGGTCTCCTTTATATTTACTTAATTAAATTCTGACAGAGCTAGTACAAAGAAACTCAACATTATCATTCACTCTTGACAAAAGGCTGCAACTGAAACGTTGAGTTTCTTTGTACTAGCTCTGTCGGAATTGAATTAAGAAAATAAAAAGCAGAAAGAAATGCGGCCGGATGTTTGGCGAAATAAAAAATGCAAACAGAACAGTATTCATTTGATCGAGTAAAAATGTGTCACCTGTGTTCTCTGGGGGGGGTCGCGGGGCCTCCGGGGGGGCTCTGGCACCGCGGGGCTGTGGGAATGAGGTCTGCCAGGGGAACCCCTGATATCAGGAGAGAGGAGGGAGGGGAGAGTGAGTTACCTCCGTTACCATGACACCAGCCCCCGCATTCCGCCGCACGTCGTTCACAAAAGGGGGCCGGAGTGGGGGCTTACTGGCTGAAGGGGCTGGAAGCCACGCCCATGGGCGGGGCCGATGTTGGGCATCCTCGGGGGAAAGTGGATGGGCCACGCCTCGAAGCCCTGGGGCGGGGCGGGGGGACCGGGGGGCAGGAAGGGGCCGCAGTGGGGGGCTCATGGGCCCGCTGGCAGAGCTGGACGTGGGATCTGAGGTACGGCGCTCTGGCTGCCCCTAAAAAACAAACGGGACTCATCTCATCTAAACACACCAACCGTCTCCTGCAAAACTAGATACCCTCATCTGCTCCTGTCCAATAAGCATTGTGCGTATGGTAATCGAGTCATCTGCTCCTGTCCAATAAGCATTGTGCGTATGGTAAACGAGTCACCCATTGGGTCGGGTGGGGAATATTGATTGTAGATTGGAGAACACTGTGTGCAGACAGATGGAGATTAACCAGAGACGAAATGCATTAAACAGAGGATCCTGTATTTGAACTAGGGATGGGCAATCACAGAAACAGTCTGTGTGGAACATTTAATTAGGATACCACAAGGGGGTGCTAGTCAACACGATACGCCACTTTACAGTACAAAAATCCCCCTAATCCTAAAGCACCGTAACGATAGAACATGCAGGGACTGTGGCCTAAGGCTGCACATTATTTTCTGACTGAGAGAAAGTGAGTCATGACATCCTGATGAGACTTTTCAGCGGGAATTGGTAGGAAGGAATTAGTTTCAATAGGGATGAGCTTCAGTAGGGATGAGTTTCAGTGGGAATGAGCTTCAGTGGGAATGAGCTTCAGTGGGAATGAGCTTCAGTGGGAATGAGCTTCAGTGGGAATGAGCTTCAGTGGGAATGAGCTTCAGTGGGAATGAGCTTCAGTGGGAATGAGCTTCAGTGGGATGAGTTTCAGTGGAGAGCAGTATCAGTGGAGAGCAGTATCAGTGGAGAGCAGTATCAGTGGAGAGCAGTATCAGTGGAGAGCAGTATCAGTGGAGAGCAGTATCAGTGGAGAGCAGTTTCAGTAGAGAGCAGTTTCAGTGGAGAGCAGTTTCAGTAGGGATGAGTTTCAGTGGAGAGCAGTTTCAGTAGGGATGAGTTTCAGTGGGAATGAGTTTCAGTAGGAATGAGCTTCAGTTGGGATGAGTTTCAGTGGGAATGAGCTTCAGTAGGGATGAGTTTCAGTGGAGAGCAGTATCAGTGGAGAAGAGTTTCAGTAGAGAGCAGTTTCCATGGAGAGCAGTTTCAGTAGGGATGAGTTTCAGTGGAGAGCAGTTTCAGTAGGGATGAGTTTCAGTAGGAATGAGCTTCAGTAGGAATGAGCTTCAGTTGGGATGAGTTTCAGTGGGAATGAGCTTCAGTAGGGATGAGTTTCAGTGGAGAGCAGTTTCAGTAGGAATGAGTTTCAGTGGGGATGAGTTTCAGTGGAGAGCAGTTTCAGTGGAGAGCAGTTTCAGTTTCAGTGGAGAGCAGTTTCAGTGGGGATGAGTTTCAGTAGGAATGAGCTTCAGTGGGGATGACCTTCAGTGGGGATGAGTTTCAGTGGAGAGCAGTTTCAGTAGGGATGAGTTTCAGTAGGGATAAGTTTCAGTAGGGATGAGGTACCTGTTTGAGGTGCATGTGCAGTCTCTCTAGCTTACACCTCTCTGCTCGCTCTCGTTGACACTCGCTCTGAGTCTGATGCAGCTGAAGAGCAGAAACAGAGACAGCACAGACACAGACACGTTAGAAACATAGGCAGGTTAGAAACAGAGACAGCACAGACACGTTAGAAACACAGACAGGTTAGAAACACACAGACCGCACAAGCAGAGTTAGAAACCGATGCGTTAGCTCTGTCTGCACACAGGTAAATCCTGCTTCTCCTGACAGACATGTTCACTCCAGCCTCAGGCTGTGTGATAAAACGAGTGACTCAACACGCCAGAGCAGTGCTAAACCAAATTGACACGCTATCGAGTCACCGGGACACTCCAGCACCTGGAAGTCGAGAACAAACATCCCTGCAAGCAGCGCACACTGTAACATGAGGACAGAAAGACAGCTCCCAACCTGATTGGTCAGATTGGTCATCTGACCCTGCAGCCTGTCCACCTGCCTCCTCAAGTCCTCTTTCTCCTCGTTCATCCTCTCCCTGTCACTCCGCTCCTTCTGGAAGTCCTCCTCGAAGATCTTCACCTGGGAGACGGGAGGAGGCAAGCTGAGCTGAGACACAAACAAATTCACACACTCTTACACACTCACACTCTTACATACTGACAATCGATCACTCTCATACACGCTCCCACTCGATCACTCTCTTACACACTTACACTTGATCACTCATATACATTACAGCCATTTAGCAGATGTGACTTAGTTTGCAATACAATGTATTTATACAGCTGGATATTTACTGAAGCAATTCAGGTTAAGTACCGTGCTCAAGGGCACAATGGCAGTGCCCTAGGAATTGAACCTGCAACCCCTGAGTTACCAGCCTAGTTCCCACAACGATTACACTATACTACACTGCCACCCTTCCACGCTCACACTTGATCACTCTCTTACACATTCACCCAATCACTCTCTTATGTGCTCACACTTTATCACTCTCTTACACACAATCGATCACCCCTATACACTCACACTCAATCCCTCCCTTACACCCTCACATTTGATCACTTATGTGTGTTTAGCAGAGTGTGGTGATGTGGAACAGGCAACAGGGGACAAGTGAAAGGTGACGGGGCAGGGGCAGGTGACAGTGACGGTGAAAGGTGACGGGGCAGGGGCAGGGGCAGGTAACGGTGAAAGGTGATGGGGCAGGGGCAGGGGCAGGTAACGGTGAAAGGTGACGGGGCAGGGGCAGAGGCAGGTAACGGTGAAAGGTGCTGGTTACCTGCTCCTTCAGAACGGCGATCTGGGTCAGCAGCTCCTGCCTCCGGGCACCTCCAGACCCATCTCCATGGTTACCAAACTGAGGCTGCTGAGCCGCCGATGGAGGGTGCAAGTTCAGCGCCTCTTCCAGAGCCTGTACAAAAACACACACACACACATTAAACACAAACATTAAACACACACACATATTAAACACAAACATTAAACACACACACACACACACACACACACATTAAACACAAACATTAACATTAAACACACACACACACACACACACGCACACACACACACACACACACACACACACACACACACACACACAAACACACACACAAACATTAAACACATACACAGGATTGGAGGTTCTTACCCGGTTGAGTCGCTGTATCTCTTTCTCCTGGTACTCGCGTTGTTTACTGAGGGGCAGCAGCTGATCCTGCAGGTAACGCACTTTCTGCCTCAACTCCCCACTCTCTGTGTTCAACACCTCCTTCTCCCCCTGAAACACACACAAAGTGCACTTTCTGCCTCAACTCCCCACTCTCTGTGTTCAACACCTCCTTTTCCCCCTGAAACACACACAAAGTGCACCTTCTGTCTCAACTCCCCACTCTCTGTGTTCAACACCTCCTTCTCCCCCTGAAACACACACAAAGTGCACCTTCTGCCTCAACTCCCCACTCTCTGTGCTCAACACCTCCTTCTCCCCCTGAAACACAAACATGTACGCACACACGCATAATAAACACAACAATACCCCCCTGTGGTAAATCCCATGGGACACTGAGGAAGGTTCTGGGAAAGTAAAGAGCTCTAATCAACCAACAAATTCATCAGCCGACCATCTAAGTGTGAGTCTGAGGGAGCATATATCCCATGCTGCAATGCTCTAGTGAGGTCAGCACACTCTCAGAAGAGAGACTCACCTGCAGGTTCTCCATCTTGGACTTGGCCAGCAGAAGCTTCTTGTCATAATCGCGCTGTCTCTGCTCCCGCTCCGCCTCCAGTTCCCCGACGGCCTTCTGAGAGTCCGCCAGCCGCTGCCTGAGGTCTGTGATCTGGAGCAGAAGGACATACCACACACTGAACACCTCATCACACACTGAACACACCAACACACACTGAACATCTCATCACATACCGAGCATACACTGAACACCTAATCGCACACTGTGTGTTTGGTGTTAGTGTGTGTATTGTTTTACCTTCTGTTCAAACTGTTGTTTCATGGAGTTCCACTGAATATCCCACTGCTTGTTCACTTCCAGCACCTGTAGTGCCCCCAAGAGGGGAGACAGAGTATTACTGCTGGCTTCAGTAATGCAAAAAAGCTTTACATTTACTACACAATGGAGCATACACATTCCACACACACACACACACACACTCACACACACACTCACACTCACACTCAGGTCCATAAGTATTTGGACAGTGACACAATTTATCATTTTGGCTCTGTACACCAGCACAATGGATTTGAAATGAAACAATCAAGATGTGCTTTAAGTATAGACTTAAGGGTTTTGTCAAAAATATTGTATGAACCATGTAGGAATTACAACCATTTTTATACATAGTCCGCCCCCAATTTTACGGGCTCAAAAGTAATTGGACCAACGAACATAATCATAAATTAAATTGTCATTTTTAATACTTATTTGTTGCAAATACCTTGCAGTCAATGACTGCCTGAATTCTGGAACCCATAGACATCACCAGATGCTGGGTTTCTTCCCTGGTGATGCTCTGCCAGGCCTTTACTGCCACTATCTTCAGTTCAATTTGCCTTCAGCAAATTAAATGCATGTTCAATTGGATTCAGGTCAGGTGATTGACCATTGCAGAACATTCCACTTCTTTTCCTTACAAAAGTCTTGGGTTGCTTTCTTAGTATGCTTTGGGTCATTGTCCATCTGCACTGTGAAGCGCCGTCCAATGAGTTTTGAAGCATTTGAATCTGAGCAGATAATATAGCCCTATACACTTCAGAATTCATCCTGCTGCTTTTGTCAGCAGTCACATCATCAAAAAATACAAGGGAACCAGTTCCATTGGCAGCCATACATGCCCACGCCATAACACTACCTCCACCATGCTTCACAGATGAGGTGGTATGCTTCGGATCATGAGCAGTTCCTTCCCTTCTCCATACTCTTCTCTTCCCATCATTCTGGTACAAGTTGATCTTTGTCTCATCCGTCAATAGGATGTTGTTCCAGAACTGTACAGGTTTTCTTAGATGTTTTTTGGCAAACTCTAATGTGGTCTTCCTGTTTTTGAGGCTTACCAATGGTTTACATCTTGTGGTAAACCCTCTGTATTTACTCTGGTGAAGTCTCCTCTTGATTGTTGACTTTGACGAAGATACGCCTACCTCCTGGAGGGTGTTCTTGATCTGGGCAACTGCTGTGAAGGGGTTTTTCTTCACCAGGGAAAGAATTCTCCTGTCATCCACCACAGTTGTTTTCTGTTGTCTTCTGGGCCTTTTGGTGTTCCTGAGCTCACCAGTGCATTCTTTCTTTTTAAGAATGTACCAAATAGTTGATTTGGCCACACCTAATGTTTTTCCTATCTCTCTGATGGGTTTGTTTAGATTTTTCTGCCTAATGATGGCTTGCTTCACTGGCAGTGACAGCTCTTTGGACTTCATATTGAGAGTTAACAGCAACAGATTGCAAATGCAAATGCCAGACTTGAAATCAACTCTAATCAACTCTAGACCTTTTATCTGCTTACTTGTAAATGAAATAATGAGGAAATAACACACACCTGGCCATGGAACAGCTGAGCAGCCAATTACCAATTACTTTTGGACCCTTAAAAAGGAGGGGATCACATATAAAAAGTGCTGTAATTCCTACACCTTTCACCCGATTACGGTTCTTCAGTGACATGAGTCACTCGAATGAGTTGGCGGTCATCCCGGTCAATAGAGAGTAGTTTTCACCCTCTGCCGGTCTGTAGCTTTGTTGTCCCCAATGTCTGCTGCTTGACCTTGTTCTTATTAACCGCCGTCTTTGAAATTTGAAGGATAGAAGCAACCTTACGCTCACTGTATCCCTCTGCCAGTAAAGACAGAATTGAACCCTTCTTTTCCTCACTCAAAACTTTTGGCATGGTCAATAGTTATGTTTTGATTCCAACTACCTTTGAGGTACTACTAGCACTGTTTTTTGCCATCCAGCTGGTCCTATTGCAAGAGGCTAGTGATGACCACAGCAGTGGTTTTTATACTTTTCCTCGTTAAATTAGATTTGGTTCAGGTGATCACCTACTTCATTAAGTAGAATGAGGTGTGCTTGTGTTGGAATTCAACAGACACTGGAATGGAATGGCTGCCATACATGTAGAGATGCTGATTTAAGAAAAATTTGGAGTGGTCTCTGAATTTTTTCCAGAGCTATATATATATATATATATATGTATATATATGTATATATATATATATACACATGTATTTTGCATATACTTGTATGTAAAAGGTGTCTGACTCACATCCTTCCTCTGTTTCTCCAGGAGTTTGATCTTCTTCTCATACGCCTCCGAGTCACATGGTTTGGCCAGGCCTTTCTCTGCACCTTTGCTGTTCTGCATGAAGGCAAAACAACACTGCACACTTACTCTATAGGGCTGCCAATCAACACTGCACAATTACTCTATGGGGCTGCCAAACAACACTGCACACTTACTCTGTAGGGCTGCCAATTACCAATCGCTGTCAGTGCACATGCAGGCACGCACATAAAAAGCCAAAAGCCCAGTCCTGAGGGCGTCCCTGTACCACATTCGGAGCATTAATTTAATCTGAGTGCCGTCTTACTGGGCTTACCTGCTGGGTCATGGCGGCCTCCATCTTGGCTCCTAGGGGTTCCAGTTTTACCACATCCTCTTTCACCACTTCCTGAGGCGGGCATCCTGTGGGCTCGTCGCTCCCGGTTACCAGCTTCCTGAGCGTCTGGTTTTCCTGCCTGGGGCCAGAGAGCGAAATAATAATACAAATAATGATAACATCATAACCATAACACTAATTACAAATAATAATAATAATGTATATTTTTAGAGAGCTTTTCATACATGATGTTCAAAACGCTTTCCAAATAAAAGAACAAAGAAACTAGACAAAAGGAAAATAAATAATAAAGATAATAAAATATAAATGAAAGCACGACAGCCAGGCCAAAACAGGACGTGACCAACTGCCTCGCCAACAGATACCGCTGCAGCAACATTGTGCAAACATTAGGAACCAGCCTAGGTCTGGTCCTGCTCACCTGAGCTGCTCAAGGTCCTGATTTCTGTACTGCAGGTCCTCCTCCATCTTCTTCCGCAGCTCGCTGTTCTCCTGTCGTAGCTGCTCACACAGCGTCTGTGCCACACACACACAGACACAGACACACAGACACAGACACTTCTTTATTTGGGAAGTCACAAAAAGTGACACACAGACATGCTCAGACGAACACCCACACGTTCTCACAGACACTGACACACACACTCGAACACCAGACACACTCAAACACACACACACACACACTCACTCTGATGCAAGCACACTCACACAAGCACACTGTCACATTCACACATACGCTCACACGCGGACACACTCACACACTCACACGCACACACAAACACAGACACACTCACTCACACGCACACACAAACACGGACACACTCACATGCATATACAAGCACGGAGACACTCACACACTCATGCAATCGCACACACCCACACAAATTATGTTTTTCCCACTGCACTGATGTGGTTCAGGGCCTCTCTCAGTTTCCAGAAGTCTGCAGTTTTATTTTTGTTTCATTTCATTACTTCTAGCTGGGAAGACAGCCAAAAAGGCCATCAGTGATCAGTGACTACCTAAAGCTTATAAATCGTTGGAGCACAGTCGCTTATTTTAGCAGTGTACATATGCATGTGTGTGTGTGACCAGTTTTCAGCAGATCTGTGTGTCAAAATAGAGCACATTCACCTGATTTACCTGACCAGTCACTCCCTGAGTCACCTGATCAACCAACAAATCAAAACTTGACTTTAGTTTTTGCCATTGTTCTTGCACTTCTGCACTTCTAGAATGTGCAAGGACACACTCACTTAGCACTCTAGCCTTGTTACTTGTAAGTTGCTCTGGATAAGCGCATCTGCCAAATGGCCAAATGTCCAAATGCAAATCTGTATCAGGAAAGCAGACAGGGGAGCAGACAGGGGAGCAGACAGGGGAGCAGACAGGGGAGCAGACAGGGGAGCAGACAGGGGAGCAGACAGGGGAGGCGTCTCACCTGCAGGAGGGAGGTGCGCTGCTCGTTCTTCTGCACTTTGGAGGAGAGGCGGTTGAACTCCACGGCCATGCGGCCCAGGTGAGCCAGCAGCTGGTTGGGGTTCGAGTCCTCGGAGAACAGGCTGAAGGAGCTCTCAAGCCTCTGCAGCTGACTGGCCAAGCCCAGCGTCTCGCGTGGCAGCGGCAGCACCTCGCCCTGCGGACCGACAAAGACCCCCGCGTCACACGACTGCATCATGTGACTGGCCGTGCTGTGCACACTCGCCATCGTGACCCCGACTCCCGTCCGACGGCCGCGGTCACCCCACCCTCACCGTACAAGTCAAAGCAAAGACCGGCGTGAAAACCTGGTCAACGTTTAAATGGCCACCCCGTTTTCATTTCAGGCTCATGGACTCCGGTTTGAGTCATTAATAAAAAGCTGGGCAGCAGCTCACTAGAAGTCTCCCGTCTCCTGTCCAAACTCCAGCGCAGATCAAAATGTCGTCGTTCTGTGTCAGCTGTGGTAATTATGTTCTGGATAGTGCGCTCTGATTGGATAAGATTGCCCAATGCTGACTCATACAAGGAGTTAGCTCTAGGTGGTGGAACTGTGAGCACATGATGTAGGAGGAGCTGTTTCACTCATACCAGTTTCCACAAGGGCACACACCCTAGAGTCAATACTTTATGTGAAATACTGTAATCCTTTAGATATGAGAAACATCTATTTGCACCAATCTTCAGTACAAAACTCTTCTTTCATAATAACGTACATTTTGGTTATTAGCATGTTTCACCGAAAATTCTCAGGGATCCGCAGGAGTGTTTCAAACTTTACTGCACTCTAAAGAGTTAAAGTATTACAGTATTAGAACCCGGAGCCTGCCATCTTCACACAGGGACACTCTACCGAGCGGCACGTTCACTCCAGCCCTGGGCTGCGCGATGTGACTCAACACGGTAGAGCAGCGCTAGACCAAATAACCCACACACAAGCAAGCAGGAAACTCCTGAATAACTGAACTGCGGTGGAAGTTCAGGTCTGATTCAGGTCCGACTGCCTGTGAGGCGACGGTGTGAGACGGCGAGGTCTGAATTTGGGGATTCCTCCCGGGCCATTAGTCACACGCGATTGTTACACACTCGTCTGCAGCAGGGGGGGCAGCCGTCACTTTCCAGGGAACGAAAAATTATTCTCACGGTCCGTTCGGGAGCACCCCGGCGCAGAGCACACCCACGAGGGGAGTGAAACAAACCCACAGCCAAGAAGGCAGCCACCGCGGGGGGCGGCCCGGCATGGCTGAGTTACAGCACACTTGAGAGCGCAGACAGAGCCATGTCCGTGTGCGGTCAGCCAAATTTGCCATAGACTTCTACAACACACTGAACCTACATGAGAAACTCGCCTAACAAAAATGAAAATATATAATAAAAACTAAATTCTCAATTCAAATGAATAAAACAGCTAGATGTGAATAAATGTATATACTTTACTTATTTATACGTGGTTTTGTAATGTATTTTTGTGTTTTTATGTGCAATTTTATATGCTGGCCTTCTACTATGGGACTAGAAATGAAAAGTAGCCTGTTGGAGAGTCAGAAGACTCTACACTTGTAAATTCAAAGGTTTACACTCTTCAATAAGTTGAGAGTGGAAAGAAATCCATTTAATCCAAAAGCACAAAATGCATGTTTTGCCGACAGCCAATCATAAGCATTATTGTCATTCTGACACATATGGGGGAAAATGGTTGGCAACTCTGGCACTCTCATGAATCTTTTGAATTCTTCTTGGCAACATGTCGTACAAAACAAACATAACCTTGTGCACCTTTCTGGTGCTTTAGGACAATACATCTGCGAGTGACAGCTGGGCTGAACAGCTGTGTTTCACTCTGCGGCCACAACATCATCCTACTCTGTTCCATACGCCCACTTCCGGTGACACACTTCCTCCTGGGCCGTGACAGTTGCATGGCACAGGGAGCAGGAACGTGTTCATGTTGAAATATGTTGTCTTACGGAAGCCAGGTAACAACGGGTGGGGGGTTTCGGTAAAGGGTGTTGGGTTTAACGGGGGGGTGCTTACCGACTTCTCTTCTCCATACGCCCCCTTTTCATCCATATTCACCACTTCAAACTCTGACGAACCTTCCTGCAAACCCACAGAAGGACAAATTCGCACAAAACAACAAAACGCACCTTCCTCAACACTACCTACACCTTTCAAACAAAACTACAATCTTTTAATTTCCCTTCTTCTGGACTGTAACAGTTTCAAGTTTTTGTATTTCTTTATTTCACGCACATGTATGGGGAGAATTTTCTTTGAATTATGTGATGACAATTAAAAATCCTAAAACATATATTTAAACATTAAACAATAGATGTATAAAATAGCAGTGATTGCAGTAAAGGGCTGTAGCTATAGACACTTACGCTGGACTCTGGCTGGACCACACGCCCTGAGTCGGGCAGCTGGAATGCTCTGCTTGAGGGGCAGTCGGGAGGCTGGAAGGCATGCCCTGTGGGGCCGTCGGGAGGCTGGAACGCACGGCCTTTTGGGCAGTCGGGTGGCTGGAAAGCCCGCCCTGTGGGGCAGTCGGGTGGCTGAAATGCACGCCCTTTGGGGCAGTCGGCCGGGTGGTTAGGGTCTGCGCCAGACGGTCCAGGCGTGTTCTCCTGGGCTGCAGGGGTCAGAACTGTCAGCTTTGCACTCACAGCTCTACAGCCCTCACACACACACCCTAACACAGAGCTCTACAACCCCCCACACACACACACACAGCTTTACAACCCTCACACACACACACCCTAACACAGAGCTCTACAACCCACACACACACACACGCACACGCACACACACACGCTTTGGAGATACAAAAACTAAACTCGGCCTAAAAAACCCAGAAACTTGCATGTGGAAAAAAAACATTAGCTTGGTAGCATTAGTTAAATAGCTAGCAAGTTCATTTACAAAGCGTCGGTGTATTTCTGTTAGTAAAACTTTTCTAAAACAATTTAGAAAGCCATGACTGAGTCTAATGTTCGCTAACTAGCGCGATATCACCATTATTAACTGAATAGCTAGCAACCGCTTTCCGCCCACATATCTGATGCTGCTAGTTAACACCCAGCTGTCAAACTAACGTGCCATTTGTCTCGATGTAAACAAAGACAAGGTAGCTAACAGTAGTTAGCTAACATCACATGAAGGTCATGTGAAGCAATTGTGGGCGACATCGAGTATGAACCAATTCACTCAGAGTGGTGATAATAAGAAAATGTATGTGAACAAACAGTCAACATGTTAGCATTAGCTATAGCTAGGCTGCAGGTTACTAGCTAGCAATTTCTTGTAGCTAATGTTGGCCAGCTATCTGATGCTGCTAGCAACCTAGCTAGCTAGCTTACAAGAAGACAAACTGAAAACTAGAGATGCACCGATCGATCGGCCTCTGACCGGAAATGGCCGATTTTCAGCTGATCGGCCTCAATCGGTGACTTGATCCCGATCACTCCACATAGCCGATTCTGTGCGCCGGTTGGCTCCTCGCCCCCTCTTTTTCACGTGAACCCGTGAGCCAATGCAGACAGATCAGATGAGCGCACTTAAAGCTTTCAGTTTGTCATACATGTCAATCGAAAATAAGCCGCGGAGGAACAACCTCGCGTTCGAACGACCAACCTAATCATTTAGGTTGACCAACTCGTTTTTCTACAGTACCGTAACCGGGTTAATTAATAATTAACTTCGTTAGTTCAACCATTTTCCATTAATAGAACATGGTGGTAGTGCATACACTTGACGTAATAATGCCCTGCTGAAGCACTGAAATCATTATGTTCGCTAATGAGTGACGTTATGAAACAGTGCTATTCACTCATACAAATCTAACTTATTAGACCTAATGATAAATTCATCTAACGATTTCTAGCTAAACCACAGCTGTGCGTTTCCACTATCAAACAAACTCAGAAACAGCAAGCATCGCCTCTTTTCCAATTACTCCTAGTTTGAAACATTTTTATCTAGGCTTTGAAGCTAGTTAAAGTCGTAAAGGCTACCTGACTCACTTTAACCTGCAAGAGCGGCTTGTTTCAATGCCTTTGACAAGCTCCGCAACTGAAACATCCGCCCTTAAATCGTGTTGGAAAAAAGTGTTTTCCATTGCACTATATAGAATTGGGATCTAATCCACCTCTAGCAAACAAATTAGTCTAGCGAACTAACCTGTTTTCCATTAGCATTGTCGCAATAACTTTCTGATGCACATCAAGTTGAAGCCATATAATTATTTAATGGAAAAAGGGCTTGTGTCATCTGTCATCAGAATATAACGTTAGTGTTTTAAATAAATATTTCCGGACTAATGGTCTGTCACCATGTCAGTACATTTAAACTACTCTTGTTTCTTTTTATTTATTACTTAAAGGCTACATGCCACTGTTGTTGGATTCTCTTTTATTCATCATTGAATTTAATTTGCACAAAAAAGAAAAGCTCTGTCCAGTAACCTGGAACACTTTTTTTATTTTGAAATGTGTTTTTGAGACCTACCTCATGCTTCTGACCTACCTCAGAATTGTCAATCTTAATTTTCTATTAAAGCAAAGTTACAAAAATGTTTGTGTAAGTTGTCAATTATTGTTTTTAGGAAAAAAAAATCGGAATCGTCGTATCGGCAAGTCAGACTAATCAAAAATTGGAAATCGGAATCGGCCAAGAAAATCGCAATCGGTGCATCTCTACTGAAAACATAACTTTCTGTAACTGAAACGAATTTTTTTTACAAATTAGATATAGCTCTCCAAAATAAAAACTAGCCACAGGATTGATAAACTAACTGGGGCTAAACTGAATTCGAAAATAGAATAGAAATAAATATTACTTTAAGAACCCGACACTATAATCAGGTGCGTGTGATGGAGACGGTGGTGATGTACCTTGGCCGTCCACCTGTACAGGTGGAGCCATGCACAGGCTGGATGCAGAGGACGAGGTGGCGGACCGGAGGGTTTCGTTGTCCCTCACCAGCTCCTCCACCCTCTGCCGCAGTTTAGATGCTTCCTGCTGCGACTCCTCCAGGAGGTGGCCTGCAGGCACAGTTCTCCCTCATAAAAATGGACAAATCACAGCTCTCGGGACAATCAGAGCTGTCCCCTTCAAAACAGTGCACCAATCATAACTCCCACCCTCGTAACGACACACCAATCACAACTCCCTCTCAAACCATCGCACTTGACCACTGACCCGCCCCCCACCCCCCCCCCACAAGGCAGAGAGACTTGCTGTGAATGAGCACATACTCTGTACATTACTGGAATGTGGCCAAACAAAATGTATCATTTTCAAAATACCAATGCATTTTTTCTAAAATATATACAGTGGCTATAAGAAATATTTTCTTTTCTTACTTCATGGAATCAAAATGGATTTAATTTGGATTTCTATAAGTATTCACCTGCCTTGATTTAATACTTGGTATTTTATTTGTAGAAATACTTGCAGGTAATCACCACAACAGCAGACAGACACCCTGCACTGGCCAAACCCACTGCAGCCACGTCACACGCGACAACATGGAACAGGCCGCACCCGTCGAGCCAGTTACACCAGGCCACACTGACTGCATTACTGTCCCTCGAGCAGAATTCTTTCCGAGCACGCTTATTGGGATGTCCTCTGGAAAGGTGTGCTTTTAAAAATAAAACATCTTTAAGATGCGGCAGATGAAA
The DNA here is from genome assembly GCA_029706075.1 of Aldrovandia affinis. Taxonomy (NCBI): domain Eukaryota; kingdom Metazoa; phylum Chordata; class Actinopteri; order Notacanthiformes; family Halosauridae; genus Aldrovandia; species Aldrovandia affinis. Next base: position 2,228,999 of record JAINUG010000126.1, on the reverse strand, counting down.
CATGTCTGTAGAGGAGGGGGGCGGTTCAGTAAGCAGGAGGGTAAAATCGTGCTGTTATCCAATAACACGGCACACCTAACACAGTGCATCTAACACAGCGCACCAAACACAGTGCAGCTAACATAGCACATTTATTGCAATGCGCGCCCAATGGAAAATGACTTTTTGACTATTTTGCTTCGTGGTTTTACCTTCCTGGAGAGTGGACAGGTAGACATAATAGAAACATACCCAGTAATCTATTTAGCCTTAGCTCTGTCAATGTAAATGGTGTATTCATAGATTCTCTGGAGTTTGAATGCAGATATTTATGGTGGATGAATTCCCCTTCAATGGTTCTGCTGTAACAGGGGCCATGCCAGTTTATTCACACAAACACACTTCCCCTATCTCACCTTTACAAATGCCAGCATTCATCTATACACATACTGGTGGCAACTGCACAACACAAACACATAATTAGGGTGTATTGTATATAGTGTGTGTAGTATATAGGGTGTGTACAGTATATTGTGTGTCGTACATTGGGTGTGTATAATATATTGTGTGTATTGTACATTGTGTGGTTCTCTGTGGCTCAGTTGGTAGAGCACAGCGTTGGCAACGCTTAGGTTGTGGGTTCAATCCCCACTGGGGCCACTGTAAATCGCTTTGGATAAAAGCGTCTACTAAATGGCGTATATTACATAGGGTGCGTATAGTATATTGTATGTATAGTATATAGGTTGTGTGGTATATATTGTGTGTATATAGTGTATAGTTTATTGTGTGTGTATTTATATAGTGTGTGTAGTATATAGGGTGGGTATAGTATATTGTGTGTATTGTATATAGTGTGTGTAGTACATAGGGTGTATTGTATATAGGGTGTGTATTGTATATATTGTGTGTACTGTATACAGGGTGTGTATAGTACATTGTGTGTATTGCATATAGGGTGTGTATAGTACATTGTGTGTATTGTATACATGGTGTGTATCGTACATTGTGTGTATTGCATGGTGTGTATAGTGTATAGGGTGTGTATAGTATATTTTGAGTATTGTATATAGGGGTGTAGTATATAAGATGTGTATAGAATATTGTGTGTATTGTATATAGGGTGTGTATAGTATATTGTGTGTATTGTATAGAGGGTGGTATGTTACCTAAACTCTTCAGTCCCTTCATCCTCTCTCTCAGCACACTGTTCTCTTCCACCAGCTGCCTGTAGGAGGCACCACTGGCCTCGCTCCCACCTGGGTCGTAGATCCTGAACGGGCCTTTCCCTTCCATCCGGACGGCGTTACACACTCCACATCACACCCTGTACTGAGGAACCAACACACACACATCATCATCCATCCACATACACGTCATCATCATCATACAGTCACTCTGCAACACACCCTGCACTGAGGAACCAACACACACACAATCATCGCAATCGCACGCACACACCATCATCATCATCATCATCATCATCATCACACTCACTTTGCAACAACACACCCTGCACTGAGGAACCGACTCATACACATAATTAGTAGTACTAACAAAGATATTTATTTTAGTACTACTAAATCATACAATAACATATACAGTGCCAAAACCACTACAATTGATGTCAGGTGGAGGCCAAGTCGCTTGGTGTGTGATCTGGAAGGTGATTGGTTATACCTGAGCAAGTTTATAATGGTTATTCTAAGGGGACTGATCACTTTTCCAACCCTGTTATTCTAGTTTTTCATTTTTTATTAATTATCAGAAATTGTGCCCTTTTTTTTCCACGAATGTTGTAAGGCAAAATGTGTAAATAAAGCTGGAAAAATATGGATTTTATGTACTTTCATTTCAGGCTGTAAGACAAAAAAAAGTGACTATTTCAAAAGGGTATGATGACTTTCTATAGGCACTGTATTCTCCCTGATACCATCAGTAACACTTAAGATCACGAGTGCTTTTTAACTATTTTAATACAGGGTTTTTTATACTTTTAAACTTTATGTTTATACCTATATGTGTTTGTGCATGCATTTTGTTTTATTTATTTCAATTTTTTTATATACTTTTCCTTTATGTAGGCTAGTTTCTTGTGGAAAGGTATTGGAAATTAGCCTTTCACTATAAACACTTAATGTAATGCATCTGATGCTTGTTTTTGAACATTGTAACGATGCTCAATATATTTATTTACTTATATACAAATAAACATTAAAATATCTTCAAAAACATGCAATTCATATTCTAAGAATTGAACATAGTTCAGAATGAGAAAACGATAAGTGTAAGTAAGCAGAGATGACGTCGTGGTAATGCTATGCAGACATGAGCATGTAGCACACGTATGTTCAGGGCTGTAACAATGACGTGCCAGTGTCCCCGTACAGCAAAGCTGCAGGAGGTAATGCACACCCGTCGGCTGTAACGATGAGCTCCAGGAACTATCAGAACTACAGGCAAACACAGGTTCACGCCGAGCACTGACTCTACAGACACGATACTCCGCTCCTGCGCTTCCTTCGGTCCTCTCTGCTCCTTAACTACAGGAAGTTCCGGCTCTACGTTGCACAGCATCGCCACAATGCTGTGCGTGGCCATGCCTCTCAATGATGCATCAACAGGAATGTTTCAGCTTCCACGGCAGGGAGACAGCGCTCTTAGTGTTGAGAATGCGGAGCCGAGTATCTGGCTGAGTATCTGTGGTTTCAAAAGGCAGTCTGCGCAGTTTCTCCCACAAGACAAAAGCAGCAGATAGCAGAGGTCATGCGGGGGCGCCCGCTACCTGCACACAAAACCTCAAAAAAATTCCACTACAGTGGAAAGTTTGATAGTGCTTGATTGCGAGCTGTTATGAGACGGTTTCTCAAGACAGAAAAAGCAAACACGAGGGCTGAGCACGACGAATCTCTATTTTTACCAAACTTCTCACAGAACACAGATTACCCAACCAGATGATTAAGTACTTTGTCAATCAGAGAATGAATAAATTATCCAGGAAACCCTGTGTACTATTCATATTGGAATGAATAGTACACCCCATTGTACTTCACTATAGAGCAAATAAATGTACCAATATTCATTCTGTAAAAATGCATTTGAATGCATATCATGTAACCCTTTAGACACCAGTAAAGTTCCTGTATATAGATATTTAATATGAACAACAATATGAATATGAATAACAATAATAATACATATTATTATTGTTATTCATATTCATATTCTTATAGGTGAGGACAGTGCCAAACCTGGGTCAAACACTATCTGAACCACTTTAACCCCTTAGACACTGGTCAAATTCCTGCAGAAATTACTGACAATTTTAAAAGAAATCCATTTTCACCAACATTCAGAACAAACTTCTTCTCTCATAAAAATTGTACATTTTGGTTAGGATAGAGTAACAAGCTTCACTGAAATTTCTCATGAATCTTGCAGGAGTGTTTTCAAATTGGACCTGCATCTAAAGTCTCAGTGTCTCAGGTGCGCCCTGGACAGAGGTAGAAAGTGAGATGTTGGAAGGACATCATCCCTCTGTGATGGATCCTGATGGATCTGGGATAAGCGTGAGCAGCAGCGCTTCTTCCACTGAAGCTGTGACCTGCTAATACCAAACAGGTTAACATGCCAGCAAGGTTCAGCTAGCTAACAGAGGCACGCAGTTCACACAAGGCTAACAAAGACTCTTCACCAAGCACTGACAAATAACACTACACTCTTTCATGCGACCGTAGTAAAAACTGAAACAGCACCTGCAATGTGTGAGAGAAATTCTGTGCTGCTTTACCAGACTGCTGGAGGAGTCCTTCTGGTATGACGGCGAAGGCAGGGAGTGAGCTTTGAGCAATAAAACTCTCCTCTTTCTCAGTAAACGAAAGCAAAAGCAAACTTGCTCATCAGCACTCACCCTCCCAGTCCCTGGTCAGGATCCCACAGTCTCACTCACTGGGTCAGGTTTCCTCACTGACTTACAAGCGGGACAATGAGAAGAATTCATAAGACGCCAGGTGCCAAAAAAACTACCTGAAAATAACTAGGCCTACCTGAAATAACACATGTTGATATGTTAACCACTCTACAGTAGAAGGCATTAGGCAAGTTTCTGCTTTTAGTTTGATTATCACTGCTTGGAGAGGTTGGCTGTGCTCGATTGACTTAACCCTGAAACTCCTGCCTCTGTCCCAAAGGATAAGGTGACTCAAGGAGACTCACAAATTCAGACTCAAGGGTTTCAGAACTTTTGTGGGCTCAGTGGGTAGAAAAATGTACGCATTCACTACTGTAAGTCGCTTTGAATAAAAGCGTCTGCTAAATGGCATATATTATATTATTATATTAGTCAAAAGATTCAGACGTTCAAAGACTCAGATACAAAGACTAAGGAGTGAGACTCAACAGGTCGGAAACCCTGAGACTCAAACTCAGAGGCGCAGGAAGTCAGGGGAAAATACGTCTCCAATGACCCGCACTGTGTTTCCATTTCACTCATCCACAATCTCCTCCACTTTCACTTCACAAGCCCCACTTCCACTGCCCTGCTGGGCCCCAGGTAATTCTGGGTCATTTCCCAACACTTTTACTTTTCATTATGTCTGGGGGGGCTCCCACAGGAAATAACCTAAACTCCAATCACGTGTGTGTGTGTGTGTGGGAGGGGGATGAGATCATTAGAGCCCATCAGAAGAGCTAATTCTTTATTATAAAAAAAAACGAATATTACTCAAAAACAAGCTGGAGTTTTGGGGGTTTCTTGTGAACATACCAAAAAGGTTATTTTATATCATAATGCACTCGAAGAAAGACCCAAACAAAGAATAAATGCTAAATACCAATTTAATCTGTGGCTTTCAAAGTTCAATACCAAGAAACAGATCCTGTGGGGGAAAGGGAGTCATTTCAAAGGACTGGTAAGAATGCTTGTAGAAATTAAAATCTAAAATCTAACAATTTGCAGGATCAGACAACAAGATCATGTGAGTTCAGAATATGTTCTCCTGTTTGGAAATAAAAGAGGTTTGATGAAGAACCTGAACTCTGGACTATCAGATGAATTTGGTTTTGATTTTTAAATAAACTGTGGAACTGAAGCGCAGGTGCTTCTACAAACCAGCAGGTGTCACTGTCCTAACAGGAACAACCTTTTTTATGGTCATCATCCGAAGATTTATCTGGAAGACTTTGACCCTGAGGTAATGACGTCTGGCATGCGTTACACAGACCACAGGAGAAAATCCTCGATTTCACAACATTTTGATGTCTATAATTATAACTTGAGACTGTGACATTAAAGAGGAAACTTCGCTGAACGGAGAGTAGCCGGATCTTCACACATTCATACTGAAAGGGTGTCAAAACACAGGGCAGTCACATTAAAAGTCGAGCTAAATAAAAACAAGACTGACAAAGAAGTCTTCTGAAAGTTCAGCTAGCGGAGGAGTACGCTGGACGCCCATTCATTCAGGAAAGAGGCTCTCAAACAGCTCCAAATATATGAATCACCCTTTCACGATGTCCCACAACTTTCTATCACAGACACGCAACAGAACCCCCACCGTCTGCCCTCAGCTCCAGGGCATACTGAAGCCCTAATACACCTGTACTACACTGTATACACCTGTACTACACTTCATATACCTGCACTACACTGCATATGGCATACGCCTGTACTACAGTGCATATACCTGCACTACACTGCATATGGCATACGCCTGTACTACAGTGCATATGTTTAATACAGTGTCTTATACTCAGTGATATTTAATCAGTCTAATGATTTATGCCACAAATTTGTTTATTTAATGCATACTGTATGGGTTAGAGCATTAGCTATTAAAGTCATAAATTAATGATGCCTTTGACAAATTTTTGGCTAAAGGGTTCATTACTAAACGATCACCCAGGTGGGGTGGTGGTTTGACGCAAGTTTACCTCCATGCACTGTAAAGTGCTTTAAGAACCTGAAAGGCGCTATATAATTGCAATACATTATTCAACTTTAATAAGAAGGGCAAACAGAAGCAGCACCAATGCACAGTTCAGGCATTTCATTCCTGAACACCAAATCAGAAAACAGTAAAGCTCAGTATTAAAACAAGCCAGGGTAACAGCTAACAATCTTTCTCACACATGGCAAGAGTTACTGGAATTACACATTGACAATGTGACAAAACGTTTACTGTAAGCAAACCAGTGTTCAAGGCATAAAGGTACGACTAACTACAACAAATATATATATATATTTGTGCCTCAATGATGAGAGATTTGCAAAGTTTTTGAAAGTAGAACACAGAGATGTTGGATCCTCTTTGAAGCAGAAAGTGCCGCTTGTCACTATTCAGTATTCTGCTCAAATGAGTGATTGACAAATCACATTTAACCCTGTTAGTTACCAATAGGAGCCTGACTCTAAAGACTACAGGAGACCATGGATGCTAGCTGATAGCACAGCCAGTGTAAATACTGTGTAATAAGGCTGTCATTAACAGTTGGACTGCCTTACAAACACACTGACAACCGTACACACACACACACTGACAGTCGTACATAGACAGACATTCATACAGAGTTGTACAGACAGACAGCCTTACAAACAATGTGATTTGAATGCTCCCGTTTACTGCACTCTCCACATGGATAGCATTAGCCTTTGTGATTTGAATGTGCTTGTTTAACACAGCAATACTGCACAGTCAGAACAATCTCCATTGCTATGTCATGTGATTTCACATCCCCTTGGAGAATGAGGTACCAGCCCAGTGCACATCTGCTCTGAAGACAGAGAGAATTCCCTCACACAGAGGAGACGCTCCAGAGCTCAGGTAGTCCTTATCTGCCCACTTGCTGTTGCATATCATTAAAATTATGATCACAGAAAACCACTTGAACGTTTTAACTCTCTCTCTCATTCTCTCCCTCCAATACAATGGTTCTTATTTTATTTACTTTTTATAAATTTGTTTCAGATTTTTTCCCTCCAAATTTAGTAGCCAACTGCACCCTCTTTCTATCTCAAATATCCCCCTCATACTACGAGCTTGCCGCCTTAGCTCTGGGACCGGCAGTGACAAAGGCGAATGAACCGCCTCCTCTGAGACGGAACCCCACCAAGCCATTAACCGTAACTCTGGTACAGACAGAGCCACTCTTATATGTGGCGAGCTCCTGCCGGATTCCCTCCCCCTTCCACTGGGGCAGATAGCCAATGGCCACCCCTGAACGGGACTCCCGGTCAGAGGCAGACTGGCGCAGCCGGGAAATCGAACCCCGGACGCGGTGGGCAACTTGCACTCTGGACAAGTGCCTTTACCGTTCCGCCACCCAGGGGCCAATACAACGGTTCTGGCTTGTATCTCTGCACGCCTGGCTGACATCATAACCTGGATGTCCAGCCACCACCTGAACCTGAAACTGAACCGGGGAAGGACAGAGCTGCTCTTCGTCCGGACAGACATCTCTCCCGAAGATCGATGCTTCCATCGCCGTGGGTAGTTCCACAGTGTCTCCATCCCAGTTGGCCAGAAACCTCGGCATGACCCTGGATGACCAGCTGAGTTTCTTGTGGGCACATAGCGACGATCACGCAGACCTGCATATTCTCCCTCCACAACCCTAGGAAGATTTGTCCCTTCCTCACCCTAGAGGCCACACAGCCAGTGGCGATTTTACCGCGGGTGCAGGGGGTGCATTTGCACCCCCTACTGTTGGGATGAAAATATTACAATTTTCAAATCAATGTCAAAAAACATTTAAAAGAAAAAGATTTTTGAACATTGCACCCCCTGTTTTAAAACCATAAAATCACCACTGCACACAGCTACTCTTCCAAGCCCTGGTAACTACACGCCTGGACTAGCAGTGCCTTGCTTGCTGGCCCTACACTCTAATCAGATCTCTCCATCGGCCTCCTCTGGCCAGCTGGCTGTCCATCTCGCCGAGGGCGAGAAAGCCACTCCTCGCAGCCTCGCCTCTTCCCTGCCCTGGCCCCCCGGTGGTGGAATGTCCTTCCCCACTCAGTCAGGACTGCAGAATCGCTGGCCATCTTCCACAAGAGAATGAAAACTCACATTTTCAGACTCCACTTCAATGAAGTGCATACTTATCCCTGCATGTTAAATGTCCATGCTCTGCATCTAGCTCTAGCAATAATTCTCTAACCAGTGTAAATGCACTTCTCTATGTGGCTTTGTTCACAGCATCTGCTAAATGCCTAAATTGTAAATTGTTTGAGGAAATTGCGTTTCCAGGAAAACAGATTGAAACAATGTGTGTTATCTTACATTTACATTTGACATTTTAAGCATTTAGCAGACGCTCTTATCCAGAGCGACTTACGAGATGTGCATTAATACATGGTAGGAACAATCATAGTTTGCGGAAGTGAACAGTGCAGTAATACAGCGCAGTGCAGTAATCTTATGGAACAGCAGCTCTCTCAACACCCAAAGAGTAGTTCCATTTAGACGAGTTCCTTTGTCAATGATACACCCTTGCAGCACACACATACAGTAAACATACACTCACCATATGTACACACAAATGTACAGACAGGCATGTACAAATACACATATACACACACACATACACTCACACGAACCACATGCATACAAGTACACACACAAAATCCTTACAGTTGCAAAAAAAAGCATTCATGGCATAATTTATAGTAACTGAAATTGCTTTAAATCACATATTAAACTGCTAAGTCCCATGAATAGAATACACCTACTTTTATCAATAAATTTGGTCAAACTACAGCTTTAAAATAAAAAAGGTTTATATATATTTTATATACTTAATCAAAATCACTTTTTTCTGAATGCAATAGCAGTGGTTGGTGTGTGTGTGTGTGTGTGTAACGATTTCAGAGTTTTGTATTCCATCCATCCATTATCTAAGAGTTTTGTATTGTATTTTGTATTATTAATAAGAGGTCTTTGCGCATTGTGTGGGAGTCAAACACCTCATGAGGACATCACACATAATTTAATTTACTTACATGTTCAATTAAATTCAAAACCAATTTAAGTTTTTTTTCCAAATGTGTAAGTGAAAAAGCCACTCACACTACATTTTGCAGTGCGTTTGGGCTGGCAAGCAGCCTTCTTCAGGGTATTCCAGCCGAAACGTTGGTTAATATTCGATCTTACACAAGTTTTACTACCCTGCCAGCAACTTTTATATGGTGTGCGTTTTTATAGCTTTTGCTATTTACACAAAGGTTTTATATGAGGACACTTTAATTGTTCCTAAGTATAAATATCGCATGCCATGGGATAGTTCAAGGGAATTAAGATTTTTGTCCTTAGTCATGAGATTGCCAGAGCGATTACAAACGCACTGTTCACATACAGTACATTAACTACTGCGTGCAAGTATCGCAGCGATCACAATTCGAGTCAACAATCGTTTCAAAAGTGCCATTTGTAAAAACGGTCGTTCTGATAAGCCGAGAGGCCCCTGCGACAAAGAACAAAGCCATCTATATTCGGGGACAGCATACATATATGAAAATCAATGCATAACGTTACAGTAATTGTGTTATAGACACGACCCCCCACCCACCAAACACCAAACACACTCACACGCACACGCACATGCCTAAGAACCCAGCTAGCCTTACAACGGCGTTTAATCAACGTCCGCTAGTTAGGGTAGCTACTACTCTCTGCATATTCAATATAACATACATAGCAGGCTAACTTTTCACGAAAGCTATTAGCTCCTGCTACGAACACTAGCACGTCACTGTTAACGAGGTACGATTCGGTGCGTGTGCTAGCTAGCTACACTGCTAGGTAAACACACAGTAGCGACGGCTTTTGCATGTTATGACAGTACGTCTCATATCCGAGTATTCGCGTAAGGAAAATTAAAAGCTGTTCCGCCTAACCTTATATCAGAGTTAAGTAGCAAACCTTTCCCAGCTACGTCTCACTAGCTGACCAGTATCTGATCCTACGACCAGATAACGTTAGCTAGTATTAGCGTTCGCTAACTAGCAACCTAGCATCATCACATCACATTTATAAAGGTAGGCAGCTAGCTAACATACCGCATACCAACCCATCTCGCTAACCAGCCAGCTACATAACAAATATGCCTTAAATTATTATGTCGCACAACAATTGGCCGAATATGAACCAAAACACAACATAATATGAGATATTAGTACCGTTCACCCGTAGTCTGCCTTGTCTCTGTGTTGAAGCGGATTGCGGAAGTGTCGGTCCGTGTTGTAACACGGGAAATTCCACCTCGATGTAGTTGAACAGCTGTGGTTGACAAGCGAGCCACCCAATGCTCTGCTCATTTACGAGCACAGTTTAAAGGAGAAAGTGCGTTCAACGGAATATTCAAGATAATTAAATAGCGAATTCATGCAAGTGTTTTGTTTTTCAGTTATTAATATTAAACTGGTTGTCATATTGCGGTGCAGTCACAAAAAAAAACGAAAAAATGTCATTTTTTAAATGTTTAGGTTAATTTGTAAAATTTAAATAACACATTTCGTAGCGGGCAAATTTAATGGCAATCTTATGGCTGGAGCAAAGTTTAAGGGGTTTTATTGTCGTTTCAGCAAACAAGCAGCAGACATTGACTTATCTTGGGTAAATGTGGGTCATGCCTAATATGGTTGTTTCAAAGACTCAAAGAAAGAAAGAAAACTGTTACCCAACCGAAGTTTGTGTTGTAGCTCATGGGAGCTCAGATAGTTCGGGGGGCTTACACGTTTCAGCAGGTACTCAAAACGACATCGCTTCAGTTGCCCTCCCGTTGTATATCCTGCATGGCCCCAAATACCACCGCGTAGCTAAAAAAACAATTAGCGACGATGGTCGTTTACAATCTACTGGCTGTTCCATAGGCGTCATGGTTTCGTGCTCCTGTGATATACATGCACGGCGTGTTTTTTGTCTTGATGGCCTATTGGATAAGAGCATCTGTCAAATAAGCGCAAACATAAATAGCAATAATAATTGCTTTTCTTGTATTTATTATGTATGATGTATACGTACACCCTAATACATATAGCCTAAGTTTCTTCTGACATGTATGCATTCACTTTGGATAAAAGCGTCTGCTAAATGGCGTGAGTGTGTGAGAAGGAGACATCTTATTATGTAATAACAAAGTAATGTATTAGGATATATCTATTTACAGAACATAGTCTGAAATATAGCCTAGTTTATATCTTGATGTTTTTAATAGACTACTGTAACTGTCATTGATGTTATTCCTCGGATGGTAAGCCAACCTCACCTCAGAAATGCCCTGCAGAACAAAGTGCACATCTTTCTGCTCACACAAATTTTGACCACATGTACATAATTTGAAGAAATTGTATCCTTTGCTTGGGGGAAATATATAAATGCTCACCTTATACTATTTGTTTGTGTGTGTGTGTGTGTATGTCTAGTGAAACATGTTATATAACATTGTGATAGTTGCACAGCAGCTTGCTTGCTTGTTACATATAGCTTTGATGAAGTTAAAAAGTATACTATACTATATATACTATAGCCAACTATACACCTTTTTTAGTTGCTTGCCAGGTTGTTGTTTAGCCAGCTACCCTTGAAGCATTTACAATTATGTTTAAGGCATTTAGCAGATGCTCTTATCTAGAGTGACTTACACAGTTTACATTTCTTAACATATAATCCATTTATACAGCTGGATATTTTTTACTGATGTGAATCAGGTTAAGTACCAGGGTCAAGGGTACAGCGTGCCCCACATGGGAATCAAACCTGCAACCCCTCAAGTTCCAAAGACTTTTAATCTTAAGGTTCCCTAAAATGACCACCCATTCGTTGATTACCCCCCACCTCAAAAAAAGGCTAACTGCTGGAACACACACCAACTACAGGCTACAACGCAGTGGCTATTTCACAGGAGTACACTGAAGCATGTCAAACATGACTTTATGATATTATGATATTATGCATCTATATCAGAGATGTACTTAGTAAAAAAAATAAAATTGTAATGAATTACAGTGGCCTTAAAATCCATCATAATATTATCAACAACATGACCATTTTGCTGTCCCTGGATCCCAGTTTGGAAATAATTTAGTAATAATTTTAAGCAGAAGCTTGCAGGGGGTTAGAGATAGTGAAACAGGACTCTGCGTGTCACAAACAGTCCCTAGCAGTAATATTTGTGATTCTCTGTTTAGTCAAAAAGATTAAACAGGGGTTTCCATTAACTTTATTATTTACCATGTATTTCTGAGTGGGGATACCTTGGCGTGTAATAAATAAATCAATGGTTTTATTCTCCGCAAAGCTGAGGATGTGTAACTTTATTGTAACTATTTGTTCATCATCAGTTTTTTTATCTCCCCTTTAGTCAGGACCACAAGTCATGTGAGCGTGATTGCAGCCCTGCTGGACCTAAAATATGAGTCAGAAATACAGGCCAGATTAGCAGGCCTTCTTTTAACGTATTCACCCAGAACGCAGCCTGGAGCCACCAGTATTTTTAAAATTTAAAATTTTTTTACAGATGCTCTTATCCAGAGCGACTTACAAGATGTGCATTAACCAGGGCGGCTTTAAATGCCACCATGCAAATAATACCAGCACTTCCTGTCTGCGGCAAAAGGTGTACATACGACACAGGGCGTGTAGAGGGGCGCTGTCTCTTAAAAGTGAACATACGAGGTGCAGGGATATGGGGGTAGAGGGGGGGTGCAGTAGAGAGGGGCAGGGTGACAGATAGGCCTGATGGTTCCGTTCCAAATAAAGAGGATGGGGATCCCCTCATTTCCTGTTTGACATAGACACAGTCGCACTTCCTCTCAGATTGCTGCCACTTCTAAACTATCTTCTTTTTAAGAGCAGCAGCAGCATTCACTGGACTTTTTTTTTACAATGTAACGATTGACATGGTTTACAGTCATTTTGAAACAACTGACAATAGACCATTGTTGAGAATCACATGAAACACATTCCCCAATTTATGTGCTTCTATGAAGAATAAGTTACTTTTAACTATGATATGAAAATGATAGTCATTGTTGTGCATTGTTAAACCCCACAATAAATTCTCCATGATTATATGACATTTTATGTTTGTTTTTATCATCTGTATAAACATTAAAGAGAAACTTTGATCCTAACCATTTAGATTGGGCTACTTAAAATCTGACCCAAATTATTGATTATAGAGAACACAACCAGTTAATACATTTATTTAATGGTATTACCTGGCTGGTATGTACATCTATGCAATGTTGAAAATGAACTGCAGGATTGTTTTTCTTTAAAAGCAGCCCTGCTTAAAATACTCTGGAAAATTAGGCCAACAGACAAAGATAATAAATTCAGGAGCGCACGCACATGCAGATAAAAAACATGAATCATTGAGCCAAATTTTTGTAAAAAAGCTTTTGGGATCAGCACAGTAATCATAGCCCAGCAAAAATTCTCTCAGGTTCTCCCTGAAAATAACTCTGGAACCCAAAGATCTGCAATCCTTAAATTGAGTGTAAAGCATGTCATATTTGTATGTACTGTATTGTGTGCGCATGGTATTCACATGTATCGCATTTCATAAACACAAATTAGTGGATTATTGTACTGAAAACGACTTTGACTGGCTTTGAAGGCATGGGCATTAATTCAGAGAGCTAAAGTCTCCCTGTATGGGAAGCCCGTGAAATGCCAAATCAATCACCTGTGAACTACAGACAAGGATAATTAATTAGCTTCAACATATGAAACCTCCTTTATGATATTATTATTATTTGCTTTGTAAATTAACCCAATTTGTAAATTAAATTTTTTGAAAGCATTTATTTTCTAAAGATGAATATGAGTAGAAAATATAAGGATTCATTAGTAGAATATAAATATAGTAAATTATTTTTTTGTTAATAATTCTGGTACATTTCAAATTGCTGTGACTGCCAAACTGAAATAAATTCTTACTTCAAATTAATGTTTTTTTTTTTAAAGGATTTTTGTACTTCTGAAACAGATGAACATTGTAAAAATAATAATACTGTACAAAATAATAATTAATATACTCTAGATGGTGGTGTGGGGTCTCACCTTATTTTTCCAGTTTATTTTTTGCTAACATTAATATTTTGGAAACTTTTTTTCCGTTGCCCCAGGTAATCTGTGCGGTTAAACTGGCAGAACAAAAGCAACATAATACACTGTGGGGCTGTTTGAACTGTCCTAAAAACAGACCCCAAGGAATCAAACCCTTACTATGTAAATATGAGACATTAACATGCACATGAAATGCACTTATATGCAGCCTTTCAACAAAGACAAAACTCACCTGCAGAAACACCTACGTCTGCGTCTGAGAGCTGACTCTAACTGAAGGGAAGGAGTTGGGGGAGCTGTTCAGCTGTGTTTTCTGCAGAGGGGATTTCCCAAACAGTGAAAGGCAGGGATATTTTCAGTGCTAGAAAATGGGCCTGGGATCCATCCAAAAGACAAACAATCCTATACCACAGCCCTCTCAAATAGCTTTAAGCAGAAACAATCCTATACCATGGCTTTCACAAAGAACATTACAGGGAAATAATCTAATATCGTTGCTTTCTCTGCAAGAGTCTCTGCAAATGCCTACAAAATGTTGGGAAAGATACATTAACTTTGTATTAATCCTCTGGCAACTCTGACTGATCACATAGATGTACATATATAACCTCTGCCATTTCCCACACACACGCAGGCACACACACACACACACACACACACACACACACACACACACACACACACACACACACACACACACAGGTACACACACACACACAGTTCATAGGATTTACTTTGTAATGCCAGGTCCTCTGTTCACCACAGTCATATCTGTGATCATGACCAGGAAAAATAATCAGATCAATAATAAAGCAGTAAAGTAATAGGGAAAGCACATTTGTTGTGATAAATATTTGTAAAACTGTGACTCATTTACTGAATTACCTTGTATTTCTTGAGAATTAAAAGATTTGCAGGAGGTCATGATTATCAGAAGATTTAGAACCTTTATCAAGTGGAACATTAAACCAGTGATGACATCACCAAAGCATATGATCTGGTGGAGGGTTCCATGCCCTGTGTAAGTGTATACTTTAATTTAAACCTGGTGAATGGTTCCATGGCCTGTGTAAGTGTATACTTTAAACCTGGTGAATGGGTCCAATGCCCTGTGTAAGTGTGTACTTTAAACCTGGTGAATGGTTCCATGCCCTGTGTAAGTGCATATTTTAACTTTGGTATCTGTGATGGCTGTTCTGTACACTCTGTTCCATCTCTCAGCAGGAAGCTGTGACTGTGACCAAGCAAGTCTGAATTAAAGTCTGCTCTGGGGATTTCCTGGCCTCACTGTGTGAACTCTCTCTCTCTCTCTCTCTCTCTCTCTCTCTCTCTCTCTCTCTCTCTCTCTCTCTCTCTCTCTCTCTCTCCTGCTTGATCTCTTGATCTCTCTAAGTGTCTTAGGTTGGTACTTTGATGGGACACACACAGATCTTTTACTGCCTTCTCCTGCTTGATAGCTAAAGCTAAGTGTGTTAGGGTTGGTACTTTGATGGGAAATCTCCCAGGAAAGCCCTGTCCTGGCAAATTTCCTGTGTGGCTCTCTCAGTCTGGCCATTGGATCACCCCCCAGTTTAAGTTAATAGATAATAAATACCCCTAACTGAGGTGGGGTGTGTGCAAGACAATGTCGCTAGAGTGTCTAGAAGGAGACGTTACAGGTTACAGTTTGTGAAATTCTTTCCTGCAACCTGATTTGTTATATCACATTTAAGCCAGTGTTACATTATAGGTCAGTATTGCGTTGGCTTGATTTGCCGCCTCCAATTGGAACCCCACTTACACAAGTTAATGATTTGTCAGAAGTATCTGACCATTGGTTTATTAACAAAGCACATCCCCAGAAGTTGGGCCAACTTATATCACATCAGAGAACCAACCTGGTCAGGCTTATAGTACCATAAGGTTATGAGCAGCCTGGTCAGGCTCATAGTACTGTAAGGTTATGAGCAGCCTGGTCAGGCTCATAGTACTGTAAGGTTATGAGCAGCCTGGTCAGGCTCATAGTACTGAAAGGTTATGAGAAGCCTGGTCAGGCTTATAGTACCATAAGTGTTACGTGCGGTAAATGCAGACCTGGACCCAAAAGCGGACTCGACACGGAGATGGTAATTGCGTTCCGCTCAGGAGGCGTTTAATCACGGAACAAATAAAAGTGACGGAAACAAGCCGTCCAAAAACAAACAGGCAAAACAGGAAAGCCGAGCGGCTAAATAAACGAAAACAGGGAATCCAAAAACAACCGCAAAACAGGAAAGCCGTGCGGCTACTAAACAAGAAACAAAATAAACACAGGCAGATTCAGGAATATTCGCGAAGTCAGGAACAGGTAACCAAATGAAAGCAGTGCTAGAAAAACTAGTACGCAAAGGCAATGGGCTAAACGAGTGCCGGGTTTAAATAGGCAAAAGCATTAACTAATAAGGGCAGCGTGCAGAATGTGTTAGGGAAAACAATGTGACAGGCTAAACGAAACGAGGGAACAAGAAACAGATTGGGGCAGCGTGCAAAATGTGCAGGGAACAACAATTGTCACAGGCTAAACGAAACGAGGGAACAACAATTGACAGATTGTGCAGCGAAGCCGCGCCCGCAACACAGACAACCCAGGGAGAACGCAAAAACCAGACATGACACGCAAGGAACAAAGTGGCAGAAAAACACAAGGAAAGTGAACAGGGCGGACAGCGATGTAACAGAACCCCCCCCTCAACGGGAGCCTCCTGGCGACCCACCAGGCCTGTTCTTCTGAGGGTGGGTTCGGTGGAAGTCCCGAATGAGGGAAGGGTCAAGGATGAGCTGGCGGGAAACCCAGCTCCTCTCCTCGGGGCCATAACCTCCCAGTCCACCAAATATTGGTGGCCCCGACCCTGCGCCGAATGTCCAGGATGCGCCGGACGGTGTATGCTGGGGCGTTGTCGATGATCCGGGGGGGCGGAGGGGGAACGGCCGGAGGGCACAGTGAGCTGGTAGTGACAGGTTTGATCTTTGAGACGTGAAAGACGGGGTGAATCTTGAGGGCTGGAGGGAGTTGGAGTTTGACAGCAGAGGGGTTGATGATAGACTGTACCTTGTATGGACCGATGTAACGTGGCTGGAGTTTCTTGGAGGTGGACTGGAGGGGAATGTCAGTGGTGGAGAGCCAGACTTGCTGTCCCGAGAGTATTGGGGGCTGCGGTGCGGTGGCGGTCCGCCAGGCGTTGAGTGCGCGCGGTGGAGCGACGGAGAGCAGAGCGGGTGTCCTCCCAAATCCGAATACAGCGCCGGATGTGGGTTTGCACAGACGGGACGGAGATCTCCTCCTCCTGGGCCGGGAACAGGGGGGGCTGATACCCTAGGGAGCACTCGGGGGAGAGACCAGTGGCAGAGCTGGTTAGGGAATTGTGCGCATACTCAACCCAGGGTAGCAGATTGCTCCAGGAGGAGGGGTTCCGGTCTGTGATGCACCGCAGTGCAGTCCCCAGGTCTTGGTTGGCCCTCTCGGTCTGGCCATTCGTCTGGGGGTGGTAGCCGGAGGACAGGCTGACAGAGGCCCCCAGGGCCTGGCAAAACGACTTCCAGACGTGGGAGGAAAACTGGGGACCACGGTCCGACACAACGTCGACGGGGATCCCATGTAAGCGAACCACGTGCTGGACCAGGAGCTCTGCGGTCTCTGAGGCTGAGGGAAGCTTGGGAAGGGGAACGAAATGGACTGCTTTGGAGAATCGGTCGACAATGGTCAAAATAGTGTCGTTACCTTCAGAGGGGGGGAGTCCACAGACAAAGTCCAGACCAATGTGACTCCAAGGACGACCTGGGATGGGTAGGGGACGGAGGAGACCGCTGGCGGGCTGGTGGGATGCCTTGCTCCTGGCGCAGGTGGTGCAGGCCAGTACGAACTCCCGGGCGTCCGCGGCCATGGACGGCCACCAAAAGCTGCGTTTGAGCAGCGACAGGGTGCGCTGGAACCCGGGGTGGCAGGCCAGACGGGAGGAGTGCGTCCACTGCAGGACCTGGGAACGGACGGAAACAGGGACAAACAGGTGAGGGCTGGGGTTAGGTCTGGGGTCAGGTTGAGTGGCCTGGGCCTCCCTGATCTGCCTCTCACCCCAGGTCACTGCAGCAACCACACAGGAGGGGGACAGGATGGTGTCGGGACTCGTCTGTCCGGTTTTGGAGGAGAATTGGCGGGAGAGGGCGTCGGGGTTTTAGGTTACGGGATCCGGGTCTGTATGTGATGGTGAAGTTGAAGCGGCCAAAGAACAGAGCCCACCGGGCCTGGCGAGAACTGAGTCTCTTGGCCGACTGGATATATGCCAGGTTTTTGTGGTCGGTCCAGACGATAAATGGGTGTTCCGCTCCTCCAACAAATGTCGCCACTCCTCCAGGGCGAGTTTGACCGCCAGCAACTCCCGATTCCCAACGTCGTAGTTGCGCCGGGGGGGGACAGCCTACGGGAGTAGAAGGCGCAAGGATGGAGCTTTTAGTCCTTACCCGAGCGTTGGGACAAGATGGCCCCCACCCCGGAGTCCGAGGCATCCACCTCCACCACGAACTGACGACACCTCAGGATGGACCAGGACAGGAGCGGAAGTGAAGCGGTTCTTTAAACCGATGAAGGCGGCTTCAGCTTCAGGGTTCCAGGAGAAGGGGATGGATGGGGAGGTGAGTCGGGTGAGGGGTTCAGCTACCCCTGCTGTAGTCCCGAATGAATCGCCGGTAAAAGTTTGCAAACCCCAGGAATCGTTGCAATTCCTTTACCGATGACGGTTGAGGCCACTCCACCACCGCCTGGATCTTGGCCGGTCTGGTCTCACCTGTCCACACTCCACGATGTACCCCAGGAAGCTCACCGACGAGGCGTGGAATTCGCACTTCTCCGCCTTGACAAACAGTTGGTTCTCCCACAACCTCTCCAAGACCTGCCGGACATGGGTAGTGTGTTCCTGTAGGTTGCGGGAGAAAATTAAAATGTCGTCAAGGTAGACGAAGACAGAGCGGTTGAGAAAGTCCCGGAGCACATCGTTGACCAACGCCTGAACACAGCGGGGGCGTTGGTGAGCCCGAACGGCATCACCAGGTACTCGAAGTGGCCCAGGGGGTGTTGAACGCCGTCTTCCACTGTCCCCTTCCCGGATTCGAACAAGGTGGTAGGCGTTACGGAGGTCCAATTTAGAAAAAATAGTGGCCTCCTGTAGAGGTTCGAATGCGGAGTTGATGAGAGGTAGAGGGTACTTGTTTTTAACGGTGATGGCGTTGAGGTTGCGGTAGTCGATGCAGGGACGGAGTGACTTGTCCTTCTTGGCCACGAAGAAGAACCCTGCACCGACTGGGGATGAGGAGGGTCGGATGATGCCTGCCGCCAGTGAGTCATGAATATATGACTCCATCGCTGCTCTCTCCGGCCGCGAGATGTTGAAGAGGCGACCGGAAGGCAGGGGAGCCCGGGAAGCAGGTCGATGCCGCAGTCATAGGGCCTATGAGGGGGCAACGAAGAGGCTCGGCTCTTGCTGAACACCTCCGCCAGGTCGTGATACATGGGGGGAACCGAGGACATGTCTGGAGGAACCAACCTGGCGGGAGGTGAAGCACCCTCCGTGGGTGCTCGAGCCGACTGGAGGCAAGTGGCGTGACAGTAGGGACTCCAGCTCTGGATCTTGCTGGTGATCCAGTTCAGATGAGGGTTGTGGAGTTGGAGCCAGGGTTGGCCGAGAACCAGAGGGGACTGGGGTGAGGAGATGACCAGGAGCTGAATGGTCTCACGGTGGTTGCCGGACAGGATGAGCTGTAGGGGTTCGGTGGTGTGAGTGACCTGGGCTAGGAGGTTCCCATCCAGTCCGTGGACCCGGAGAGGAACGGCAAGAAGACGAGTGGCGATGCCAGCCTGTCGCACTAGCTGGGCATCAATGAAATCTCCATCCGCCCCGGAGTCCACTAGGGCACACAGCGACAGGGGTTGACGGTTCCAGTTGAGCGTGGCCTTCAACTGGAAGCGAGACTGGGCGGTTGTGGAGCCCTGGGTGTGGCTCACCAGTAGGCCCAGTTTTACTGGTGAGCCTGGGCTTTTGGTCGCGACGGGCAGGTGGCCAGGTAGTGGCCCGTGTTACCACAATAGAGGCAAACTCCCGCCTTGAGTCTCCGCTTGCGTTCCTCCGGGGAGAGGTGAGCTCTGCCCAGCTGCATGGGCTCTTCAGTTGCAAGCCCGGGGCTGACCGTTGCTCGGTGGTTCGGGAGAGGAAGGAATCAGGAGGTGACGGAGAAGAAGAGCTCGCTGGGGTGAGGTGACCGGTCTTCTCCCTCCGACGCTCCCGCAAGCGGTTGTCGACCCTGATGGCAAGGGAAACCAGAGCGTCGAGGAGTCAGGGTAGTCCCTCGTAGCCAGCTCGTCCTTCACCACTTCACCTAACCCGCCCGGAAGGCCCCTTGGAGCGACGCGTCATTCCAAGCGGATTCTGCCGCCAGGGTTCTGAACACCACCACGTACTCCGCCACGCTGCGGTCCCCTTGACGGAGATGGAATAAGCGCTGGGAGGCATCCTTCCCACCCACCGGGTGATCAAAAACCTTCCTCATTTCTGTCACGAATGTGGAGTACTGGGAACTGGCTGGGAGCTGGCTGTCCCAGATGGCAGTGGCCCACTCCAGCGCCCTACCCCCAAGGCAGCCCATGATGAATGCGATCCTTGCCGGCTCAGAGCCGTATGAAGATGGTTGTAGGTGGAAGATGAGGTCGCATTGCATGAGGAACCCTTGCAGTTCCCCAAATCGCCATAATAGCGATCCGGGTGGGGAATGCGGGGTTCCCTGGGTTGTCCAACCGGCAGGCTGGCAGGCGCGGCGACGCAGGGGGTTGGGAGAAGTCGTCTGCGTCAGAAGAGAGACGTTGGAGCTGAGTTGGGACACCTGTTCTCCCACCTGAGAAATATGGCCTCCCATACTCCTCAGTGCCTCCATAGTCTCCTTCATGTGTCGCTCCTGCTGGTCTATACGAGCCTCCTGGCAGGCGAGTAGGTGGTGGAGCGCAGTCGAGTCTGCTGGGTCCATAATGGCCTTTGCGTTCTGTTACGTGCGGTAAATGCAGACCTGGACCCAAAAGCGGACTCGACACGGAGATGGTAATGCGCTCCGCTCAGGAGGCGTTTAATCACGGAACAAATAAAAGTGACGGAAACAAGCCGTCCAAAATCAAACAGGCAAAACAGGAAAGCCGAGCGGCTAAATAAACGAAAACAGGGAATCCAAAAACAACCGCAAAAAACAGGAAAGCCGTATGCTACTAAACAAGAAACAAAATAAACACAGGCAGATTCAGGAATATTCGCGAAGTCAGGAACAGGTAACCAAATGAAAGCAGTGCTAGAAAAACTAGTACGCAAAGGCAATGGGCTAAACGAGTGCCGGGTTTAAATAGGCAAAAG
Source organism: Aldrovandia affinis (assembly GCA_029706075.1). Taxonomy (NCBI): domain Eukaryota; kingdom Metazoa; phylum Chordata; class Actinopteri; order Notacanthiformes; family Halosauridae; genus Aldrovandia; species Aldrovandia affinis. The sequence goes on along the minus strand of JAINUG010000126.1, from coordinate 2,207,554 downwards.
CATTAACTAATAAGGGCAGCGTGCAGAATGTGTTAGGGGAAAACAATGTGACAGGCTAAACGAAACGAGGGAACAAGAAACAGATTGGGGCAGCGTGCAAAATGTGCAGGGAACAACAATTGTCACAGGCTAAACGAAACGAGGGAACAACAATTGACAGATTGCGGCGAAGCCGCGCCCCGCAACACAGACAACCCAGGGAGAACGCAAAAACCAGACATGACACGCAAGGAACAAAGTGGCAGAAAAACACAAGGAAAGTGAACAGGGCGGACAGCGATGTAACAATAAGGTTATGAGCAACCTGGTCAGTCTCATAGTACTGAAAGGTTATGAGAAGCCTGGTCAGGCTTATAGTACCATAAGGTTATGAGCAGCCTGGTCAGGCTCATAGTACCATAAAGTCACTAAAATAGTTACTTGCTCTCCTGTTGTACTGTGTGTGGCCTGTAGGGTGTAAAATAGTCACTCGCTCTCCTGTAGCACTGTGTTTAGCCTGTAGGGTGTAAAATAGTCACTGGCTCGCCTGTAGTACCCTCTGTTAACAGTGGCAGGTATGGGGATGAGTGTATTTGAGGAGTGCACACTCTTCAGCTGCAGGGCTCCTGATGCATTGACTTGAGAGGCTCAATGGGCGAGTCCGCCACGTGCGCCGCTCCTGTTTGTGGGTGCAGAAAGATGGACGTGGGTCAGTACACAGTGAAACACACTTTATACCCCCTTCAATGGTCTTTCACACAAATCAGACTAATCCGCGCACCAGCGCTGGTATTCTGTCACGCCCATAAACATGGCGTGACGGTGCTCTACAGAATGACATGATGGGGGCGCCACAGAGGAAGGTGGGGGGGTGCGGATGGGAGGGAGGGGTGTGGTTAAGGAGGTGTAGGAGCTTGAATGATTGATGAACAGTTATGCCATTACTATAGAGGTGAATTATCCATTATCAAAAAAATCTATAAAAGTCCATCAAAAAAAACCAAAATGCTTGTGAACAACAACAGAACATGAATGTGATGGCACTACAAATACCCCACGACATCACATAAAAGACAAACATGGCTTAACACCACTGAACATCACTGAATGTCAACACCACTTAACACCACTGAATAGCAACGCAGCTTAATGTGTTGTCTTGTTTCGGCTGAAGTCTCGAGATGACATTATGAAACTGATTTAAAGATCAATGGGGGATTTCAATATAATTTTCAATGCCAGATTTTTCTTTCTTTCAGAAAACGTATTCCGAGAAATATTCCTGTCAGCATCGTTATTGTTACGGCCTGTATGAGACTGAAAGGCTTTTGACACACAGTACACGTGACCTTACTCGAGGACTGAACTCAGATGACTCCAACCTGAGTCACTTACAGCACATGACTTGACTCAGGTCAGAATTTTTTTGATTTCATGCAACTCTGGATTGTATGAAATGAGTTGAGAATGATTCTGAAACACGTGACCAGGGTTTGTTAGTGCGTCTGGATCCCTGCCAGCCGGGAAATTCTCGCCCAAAACCAGAAAGTCCGCCCCGCTGGATCACATGACTCTACAGCTGGATTTCCACATTCCGCACCCTGGAGGCGACTCATGCTTCCTCCAGACTGCACTTCCTCATTACTGTGCAGCAATGTTTACACTTTGCACGTGCCAGCCAATCACATGCTGCGCAGCAATATTTACACATTCCAGTCAGTGATGTGGGTTTCCTCCTCCATCACTGCTTTGGTCCCTGAAAAAAAAAGCCCAAAAAGCTGATACCAAATAAGCCCTCAATACTCTACACTCATCAGGGTAAATGAGAAGCTTAGATGGCAAGCGCAATGGCCTGTTCTCATCATCACACATTCTCATATTCGTCTTATGTAAAAAATAAAAAAAGGGCAAGACAAATCTCCACTAACCAAGGAGAACACATCATTAAAACACAATCACAGAGGTGACAGTCACAGGTGTTCTGGTGGGGGGGGGCGTTGAAAGGTGATCATACACCTGTGCCATTAAGATATCATCATCTTAATATATATCGTTATATTCTTTTTCTCCCATGTCCAATTGTATTCTAAGCCGTGATCACTGCAACCTCCGCTGCCAATTTGGGAGAGTGTACTATTGTGCTCTCCTCATAAACGTGATGTCAGCTGACGCTTCTTTTCGCACCGCAGTCTAACAGTTAAGCTTCCACAGACCTGAGTCAGAGGAAGACACTTTGTGTGCAGCTGACTGTGGGTGCTCAGTTGACCAGCAGGGGTCACTGGTGTGTGAAGAGACATCGAGAATCCCTCCCTTCCTGGGCGATGCTAGTGCCAATTATGCGTCACCCTGTGGCACTGCTGGCCACAGTCGGCACTGGAATTCATTCGTGTCTGAATGGAAGTGGGTAATGATGTGCAACTGAACATGTGCTCCTCAAAGTGTCCGATACCCAGAGGCCAAAGCCTGCACAGATCTACAATGTATCCTGATGGGATAGGATCATTAGGTGAGCCATCCAGATAGTTTAAAGATCAGTGAATCTGGATGACTTGCAAACTTGTCAGTAGGTGCTTTGGTTTTTGAATATTGATTTAAGACATGAAATAAAGTAGAAACAATGGTGCCAACCTTTGTGAAGATGAGAGTGGACCAAACTGTGATTTTCTTGGGTAGCGTTTCCCTTTCTGGCCTTTCTTCTGACCACAGAAATTATTATTTACATTCAGTATTATTACAGATCAAGATCAAAGTCATAAGTTTGATTAATATACTATGGGTGTAGTATATTCATCTAAGTTTAGAAAGTTTAGAAAAATGTGAGTGCTTAGCTTTGTGTGGTATTCTTGTGTGACAATAATGAGCAGGAGCACAGACACTGAGCGCATTCAACTCACTCCAATTCCCACAGTGATGCAGGCCTCCTGTGAGGTAGTGGCTGGTTAGAAAAGGGGGTGCTGGCTGCAAACCTCTTTTTTTGGCTCCACCAGAACAGAACAGCAAAAACTCCAGCAGAACTGACTGAGGATTTTGAAGTGATGAGACGGGTCAGATTGGATGTCCTTATGGCGGTAAACAACAAGGTGGGGGGGGCTGATTAAGGTGTACAAATAAAAGAGGAGAAGTACTTTGCTGAAGACAAAGAAAAGAGGAAGAGTGCTGCACGACATTGGAACTTCATTCATTCAAAAAAGAAAAGAAAAAAGAAATGGTGGAGAGAATGCCACAAAGCGATTCCTCTGGTTCAGCGTTCTCACCCCAGCACAGAGATGAACAGGAAGCGGGCACTTTAAACACCGCACGTGTACAAAGTGTGTACATATTTATGGTTATTTAAGTCTTTGAAGCAGCAGCTAGGGTTTTTCCGTGCTTTTATTTTCAACCATACAATGTAACTACAATTATAATCAATTATAAAACAACCTTGTGTACCCTGTCTCGGGTACTCACATGCAATCAATTTAATAGCATGGTATATAAACTAAATCCCCAGCACATTTTAGGACCTGACCAATCAGGTGGCAGTTAGTGAAATGGTTAAGGGCCCGAGTTTGTAACTCAAGAGTTTGCAGGTTCAAATCCCAGGTGGGGCACTTCCATTTTACACTTGAGTAAGGTACTTAGCCTGAATTGCAGGTAAATATCCAGCTGTATAAATGGACTGTATGGGAAAATGTATGCTGTGTGGTATGCTCTGGATAACCAAAGCAAGCAATATGAAAACAAATTATGTAGTGGAGCAGCACATTTGAGGGCCTGACTGTAACGTAGAGATATGCGGCCATTATAAAGACCAGGCGATTATAGGCATTATTCCAGTCATGTAGCCATATCTCCTAAAGGCTGCAGATGTGATCTTTAATAAGAAGCTGGACACAGCATGGTGTGATGGACTCCTTTTAATTATGTGGGGGTGAGGGATCAAAAAAAACTCCAACATCAACACAAAAGCAAGGAAGTGAGGTCAGGAGGTACACACACAACCTCAGGTGACCTTCAAGGTACAGGTGTTAGGCTACAGGTTCTCAAACAAGTATGCACCCGTTCAGCATGTTCGATGGCATGGAAACATTAATACAATAGAAAAAATAACCCCCCCCCCTCCATTTCTCACAGGCAACGGAGTGATGAGGAGCCCTAAGTTTCACTGTGGGGGAGGGGGGGTCATGTTGGATCCTCTGCGATGTCAGGGTGGGGAGGGAGGCGGGGGGGCTCAGTCTTCCCCCCCACACAGGAGGAGCAGTGCTTTGCGGTAATCTCCAGACGTGTCACCCTGGGGAGAGAGGCAGCTCGTTACAAGGGACCAGCGACACGCCGACTTCCTCACCAAGGTAAAATCCAAACATAAAATAATATTGTGTCATGCCAAAACCTCACATGCCCATTTTTTCCACACACTGCATGTTAACAATAATAATAACAATAATAATAATAATTTATTTAATTTGTATAGTGTCTTTCTAAGACCCAAGGACACTTGAAGTTGAGTGACATGAAGAGCTGCATAAAACATCAAAGAAACATAGAAAATAAAAACAATAGCACTTCAGTACAATCTCATCCAGCTCTATGTGCTGTTAATGTCACATAACTGAACTGAGAGGTTTTGTATGCAATGATGTCACACTTACAAAGCAGTCGTCCTTTGGGTCAGGCCATGGCCATGAATATGCAAGTAGAAATAAACACAAATACATGATAATGATTATGTTTTTCTGGTCAGGTGTTTCTGAGGAACAGGTCACCACTATATAAATATCCTTTGGGTGACCTGTAGCACCACGTGGGGCATCGACATCAATTTTTAAAACCAGCGAATTTGCATGTGGAAAATGAATATAGCAAAAACTAAACTGAAATGAAGAACAAATGACAGAATGGCATAGGAAACCACTCCAAAAACACCGTTTTTTTGTGTGTGTATGTGTGTCCCAAGTGTAAAAATAATCACTTCCAGTCAAAACAGATATTTGGCTAACAGTTGATCGGGAGGCTGTGGAATGTGCTCGGTCATTAACTGTTTAACTGCAGCTTCAAAAGCAGGTTTCGAGAGGAAGCTGGCTGAGACCTGTTACACAGCACTTCCTGTCACCGCAGCCATCCACCAATCACACGACGGCCTCAGAGGAAGTCATGCATGCAGGGAAATTCCTGAACAGCTGAGATGAAACCGCTAGCCAGCCCTCCCCGCGCTCCCCGCCTGACCCGAATCCGGCGCAGAGACGGCAAGTGACATTAAAGTCCAAACCGCACACGCCTACTCAACACTGAGGCAGTTTGGTGGTGCTGGTGGGGGAGTTGGGTGTTTGTGTGACCTGTTGCCACGGGAACGCACCTGGATGAAGTCGTGGAGGGAGACGTCGTGTGTGTCCTTGAACTCCTTGCGGATGTTGAACAGGTCAACCTCGCAGCGCGACACCATGATGCGGACCAGCGCCCGGTCGTCCGTCCCCAGGCCCTGCGGAGAGGCAGAGCTACAGACACATGGGCTACAAGCACATTCTAAAGACTGTGGGACGTGTTAGAGTCCTAATGTTCAAGCCTTTTGGGAGGAGCTAGACATGTTCTACTACTAGGTGAAGCTAGAGACACATGTTCCACAATTATGAGGCGGAGCTAGTGAAGTATGTTCTACCAATTCTACCAATCATTACTGACACAACTAACCGACAAGTTCAAAGGGCCATTTTCAGCCCCTTTAGTGGCTAACAGTCTGAGCGCTAGGCTACCTGCACACAGCCCCTACAGTGCCTTCATGGCTTTGTACAGATGGTAGCTTGCTAGCAGTAGGGATAACGGTCTGAGCGCCAGGCCAATGTTACACACACATAGCTCCACACAGCTCCTACAGTACCTTCATTGCTTTGTACAGACGGTCGGCCAAGTACGACTGCTGATTCTTCACACTCCGAACTGCAAGAAATAAAGGCAACTGATGAAAAACCCACTGTGGAAGAATCCACCTGAGCGAGCCAATCACAGGCCCGTTTAAACACCAGACCCAGCCATCACAGAACCCATCCTGCCCTCATTGCCCACTGAAGCCAGCTTTCATACTCCGCTGTCCTCAAACTCCACACACTTACCGATGGCAAGTAGAGCATTCTTGAAGTCACCTGACATCTCCTTCTTAATGATCAGTTCAATGTCCTTGTTGGTGCATTTGACAAATTCTTGGAAGACTGCAAACACAAGGACCCATCTTATACAGAGCAAGCGATCATAATGTACCAGTTATGCACAGTTAGGGAAATGGCCTTACCTCTGCACAGGTGGGGGAAACTCCTGGTGCACAGGATGCTCATGAACTTTATCTCCATATCACTGGACTCCTCGTTGCAAGCGTCTCCGAGTTCCTGAGAACACGACCGGGATTTCACACATTTCAACCTTTTTTCCCTCAAACGACAGCAAAAACATGAATGAGCCTCACAGACGAAAGTGGACTGAAGTGTGATTATCTCACATCGAGAAAAACAATCACTTCACACCATGAAGCGCGATGACCTCACACCATGAAGCACGATGACCTCACACCATGAAGCGTGATGACCTCACGCCATGAAGCACGATGACCTCACACCATAAAGAGCGATGACTTCACACCATGAAACGTGATGACATCACAACATAAAGTGCAATGCTGAGCTTCAGCCTTGCTGCACAAACCTGACTCCTTTTTCACCTTATTTTTTCATCCCCATTTACTAATCATCTCTCATTTTCCCTCTGTGTCAGGTTTCCTCAATATTTCAGTTGATATACAGAAGCTGGGGAATTAATAATATCAAAGAGACAGAAATGTACCAATACTCCAACTATAAACTAATTCCATATGAATGTAAATATAAATGAGCTCAAATATAAATGCACATAGTGAACACATGAATTGTTACTTTGTTCTAGGAATATTCATGTTTCTTAGATAATGAGCACCAATCAAATGTTCATCTACTGGATCAAAGTAAATTATTTTAGACCGGTTTCCCAAATTTGTTTAAGGAAATTCTCATATGCACAGCACCTGTACAAACAGTCATACAGTGATTATTGATCTCTGATTATTTATTACTGTAAAACTCAATGCTGAGTGCAAGATTATTTATATTTTTACTCTCACCAAGAAACGGATGATTTCCTGTTCAACCATTTCCTCAAAACTGTATATATATATACACTGTATAACTGTATATATATTGTGTAAATACTCACACACACACACATACACACATACACACACACACACCCACACATGTGCACACGTGCTCACACACACACACACACACACACCCAAACACACATACATTCACACACATGCATGCACAAACATAATGCAAATGCACATGCACACACACACACATACACACACATGCATGTGCACCTACACACAAACACACACATATTTACACACACACATACACGTACATTTGTGCGTGGGAAGTGACGCTGTAGCTAAGCTTGTGGAGGTATGCAAACTCATAAAACCAAAACAGGCTCAGACTTAAAATGCAGTGCACATTGCAAAAGAACAGAGAACTTAATTTCACATTAATCAGAAGAAAAAAAACATATTTCAGAATCGGTTTGTTTTGACCGGTTCTAATGGAAATATTGGGCACAGATGGGACGTCTGTCAAACCCTCCATTCTATCTAACCACAAAGCACTCTGCCCTCAGCTCACGTAGATCCATGACGCCAAACCCTCTCACTCGTTTCTAAGTGATACGAAAATAGCAGAATGTGCCTGACAGTCACTGAAAATTAGTTAAAAAACGGAATATAATAACAAACACTTCCTTTACTCTGTCGTTTGAATATCGAGGCCAAAGCACAGAGTGAGTAGAGTGAATATACTGCCCGCAGGGCAGTTGCGCTGTGTAAAACCTACCTGTGCATCTGCCATGGCCCTCTCAATGTCTGCTGGACCCTCCTCACGCGCCCCCTAGTGATATAAATCAGTCATTACATCCATTAAAAAGATATGTCCAGCTATATTCCTGTTTCAAGATGAGACAACGAATCATTTGATAGTCCCGTTCCACTGCGATCTCACTTTATGGTCCTTGACCATAAGCATTTACAAACTTTAACATTGGGTCACACTAAAAAATAATAATAAAGAGGTAATTTCAAATTCTCCAAAGTGTTTTTTTTTTTTATTATACTACACAGAGCAGGAGAAAGAAAGACAAACATTTCCGAATTCAGGCCATCACTGGTTTGACACCGATGATGGCGTGACCGCTGAAACACCTGTCTTTGTTTCTCCCACTCAATGCTGTGAAAAATAATAAAAAGCAAAACACTTGTGAATTTGATGAGACTTATTTTTTTTATGTCACCCAATTTTAAAACTTTAACTAATAATTTGATAAAAAATCTTCTCACTCTGAATAAGAAAATAACAGTGTTATATAACATTGCCTGACTCTTGATCAGGTGGTATCACCTGTGCCAGTGAGACGAGGACCCGGCAGAAGTGTCCCGAGGTGTCTGAAGTGAGGGCGTCTTCAAGGCTCTTCTTGTAAGCTGGAAGCCACCAGTAAAACAGGTATGAGTGTCCAGATCATAAACACAACATGGCTGTTAAACCTAAAAACTCACTACATCTTAGCTGTGCCTCCCTCTACTGGTCATCTGAGGTACCACAATATATCACTGTATAATGTTTGTTAAAGAAGAGTTTCCTGTAAAAACAGCAGTCTTTGCGCTCCCACGCTTAGCCAAAGGCTTTACTTGATAAAATTACCCATTTCATTCATTGTCAGAATGTGAACACTTCTTCCACTGATGCTGAAAAGGGAAATATTTATTTTTAGAGATGCATTATTAATTTATATTTTGCGACATTATTTGAACTCAGGAGCACTCAACCCTGGTCATGGTGAGCCTCAGGATCGGCCAGTTTCCATAGTCACTCAGCACCTAATTGTTGAATTGAATAAAAAGGTGATTACACAGGTAACTCACCTCACCTTAGTTTCTTGGGTCTAAACTGGTGAAAGCAGAAACCTTGTGTCTCTCTGGGATCAGGGTTGGACAACCCTCTGGTTTAACTGAATGGCTTTGGAGAGTACCAGACCTGCTGCCTTTTGCATTTAGACTGTGGCATTTTGACCTTCTCTTGGTTCTCTTAGCTTAACTGAGGAGTGAAGCTGTGGGTGACCCATGTGACCAGTGGATTTCCTCTCACCGTCCTGAAAGGCTTCGTTCATGGCCTGAATCTCCTGGTTGCTTCGTGTGACGAGGATCTCGATCAAAGCGTGTTCATCTGTGCCGGCCCCCTTAAAGATAGAGCAGGCTGTGATTGGACAGTGGATGGAGAGGGTGGAGACTAACAGTGCACTTATTGGGTGAAATGCTTTCAGAGCGAGAGTGGGGAGCCCCTACCTCCATCGCCTTCTTCATCATTTTGGCATCAAACTCTGCCGGAGTCATCATCAGAGCCAGGCAGAGCCGACACAGGTTCTTAGACAGCTCTGATTTCAGATCCGCCATCAGGTCCTGAGGAAGCCCATGTTCATCAGCAATAATAGTGTTATTATTATTATAATCACTATCATAAAGATAATAACAACCATAACTGGACTAGTCTGAAGTGTGTTCCACTATCTCACCCGTCCTAAGTTGGACTTGAAGGCTTGTTTGATCTCCTGTCTCTGCTCATTGCTGCGCTGTGTCAGGATCTCTATGATGATGTCCTCATCCGTGCCTGGATGGGCCGAGAAAATATTACAACTACATTTCCCACAATTCAGCAGGAGTGAAAAAAAAGGTCAAAAAAATGTGTTCACTGACAAACACAAATATAAACATAAATATTAACACAAACATAAACGTAAACATTTGTGTCTCGGTGAGAATATGGTCTCTTCTCACCAAATCCCTTCATGGCTTTCCTGAGCGATTTAGCATCACTGCCAGCGTCAAAGCCTGAAGCAGCGCGAACCGTTCCTCTCGTCTACAGAAAGAGAAAGAGGAATGCAATCAGATACACACATATACACATACACTCACACAAACACACACACTCACACAGAGACACACAAACACACATGCAGTCATCATCCTGATACTGTGGCTTCATGGCAGAAGGTCTCACAGCTTGGCAGGACTGAAGCTGGCAATGGGAGAGTCCGGCTTCATGAGCCCCATAATGGGTGGAGCTACAATAAGCTGTCATTCACTGACTTGTTTGAACCAATCAAAAGGTTATGCTCTCCACAGCAAAACACAATGAGAGGTTGCAATCAGTGAGTGACTGATAGCATGTCATAAAGTCAAATTCTTCCATCGCTAGGGAGGAACGTGTGCAGAGGCTGAAAGGGGCGTGTGCAGAGGCTGAAAGGGGCGGGTGCAGAGACAGAAAGGGGCATGTGCAGAGGGTTAAAGGGGCGTGTGCAGAGGGTTAAAGGGGCATGTGTAGAGGATTAAAGGGGCGTGTGCAGAGGGTTAAAGGGGCATGTGCAGAGGCTGAAAGGGGCGTGTGTAGAGGGTTAAAGGGGCATGTGCAGATGGTTAAAGGGGCGTGAGCAGAGGGCCAGATGGGTGAGCAGCAGTCAGATCTAACCTGCACTTTAGTCATGGCACTGATCTCCCACATCTTGTAGGCTATTTGAGCTGCTTCAGGGAAGAACTCTCCTGCCATGCTGAAACACAATCAGTACACACATAGTTAGCAATACAAATGCAACACACATGCACACACACACACACACACGCACACACACAGTTAGCACTATAAACGCAACACACAGGCACACACACACACACACACACACACACACACACACACACACAATATAAACACACACACACACACACACACGTTAACACACACAACACACACACACACACACACACACACACACACACAGTTAGCAACACAAACACATGCACACACACGCACACACACACACACAGTTAGCAACACAAACACAACACACACGCACACAATGCACACACACACACACACAAACTCAACACACACCCACACACACACACACACACATACAGTTAGCAACACAAACACAACACACATGCACACACACAGCAATACAAACTCAACACACAAGCACACACACACATACACACAGTTAGCGATAATAGTTGTAATACACCACTTATTCTATGCTACCCTCACTCAAAATGCTGTTTGTAATGCATTGCTATTGGGCAGCTAGGGATTATGATTCACATTGCTAGTCTTAAAACATTTGTGTTCAAAATAGCATAGTTCAAGTTCTGTGCTGCCTATTGACCACTTTCATGAGCACATTCTGCATATGCTCTGTAAGTTACTTAGAGCAACAGTAAATAAATAAATAAATAAAATATATATCTTTTACACAGATCTATACCAGAGGGAAAAATTTAATTCCACTTAAGTTACAGCCTTTTTAGTGTAAATGGTGTATCCAAGTCATGAGACATGTATTTAGCAAATCTATCAAAAAACAGACAGAACTGGAGCGAGTGATGAGGTCATTTCTCCACACAGTGCAACATCTCCCTCTACAGGCCACATTTTAGCCGAATCGCCACGGGAACATACTCATCGTCTCCGCCGCACAGCTGTAGCAGTGTTCTCTTGTACTCGCCCGAGGTGTCGTCCTGCCAGGCAAAGCAGACACACCTCGCTGCGTTAAGAGACACACTCACAGACACACCTCACTGCGTTAAGAGACACGCTCACAGACACACCTCACTGCGTTAAGAGACACGCTCACTATGTACAATGCAGGAGACACACCTTTACACAGCTCACGTTTTACGCACCATCCATCTATACAGCCAGTGCACATGATAAGTTGCCCCACACACAACACACAGTCAGACTGTTATGGTTCTGTGTTGAAAAAATAAGGCAATAAGGCCTGGCAACAGAGTCACACCTTGATCATGTTGAACAGGGATTTCTCGTACTGGAGACGGAAGCACTCCCGGATGTCCAGCATGTCGATCTCAGAGCGCGCGATCATGATGCGGATCAGGGTGGTATCAGCTGTGCCCAGGCCCTGTGGAGACATGCAGGCACAGTCACACAGGAGTACAGGGGTACAGGGATACAGATACACAGGGGTACAGGGGTACAGGGGTCCAGATACACAGTCACCCATGGGTACAGAGGTCAATAGAGGTACAGGGAAACAGGGGTACAGGGGTATGTGGGTACAGGGGCAATGGCTCAGACATGCTGGGGCAACACAGGACAGATTTACCTTCATGGATTTGTAGAGACGTTTAGCAAAAAACATGGGAACGCTCCTAATACACTGCACTGAAAGTGAAACACAGCTGAGTCAGATTCTCTGCACTGAAAGAAACACAGCAGGGTCAGATTACAGTCAGCCCTGAGAGGATAGCACAAAGGATGGACACACACACACACACACACACCAGTCTTTCTTACCTACAGCCAGCATCAGCCGCTCAAAGTCTCCAGAGAGCTCGCTCTTGATACTGTCCTCTATGGATTTCTCTGTGAGCCTCTGGTATTCATCAAACACTGCAAGAAAGCCACAGACATAATCATGTCCAGTATAATGCACTCTGTGTGTCTATGTGTCTACTGAATTAGCTCTATATCGTTGTGCTGTATAATACAATATATACATATGTATATTTATATTTATTTGTGTTCTACAAGGCTGAGTATCTACCACAATGAAACATCTGTGGGAGCTATTTGTTCATTGTGATGTGAGAGATGTAAATTGTGCATGCAATTCTTTTGGATATCTGTGACAAAAAATAAATGGAGTTTGTTATAATTCCATATCAGATTTTCTCTTTCATCAGGCTATCAGGGTTGTGGATGTTGTGGGACTAAATGTAAACCTACACTGAAAGCAGTAAAAAGACTAAATCACAATTGCCGTATGTGTCCAATGATGCAGTATTGAAAGCGCACACTCAAATGCACAGAACCACAGATTCAGAACAACGGATTCACAGGTATGAAAGGGACCAGATTCACGTGGATGAGAGTTCACAGATCAGGAGATTCGGGGAGTTATGGGTCATTTGAGGAGTTATGGGTAATTGGATAGGGTGTCCTATAAAGAAAAATACTGTTTTTGAGAAACTTTTGATTGAACGTTAAGGTGCACAGAGCATCGCTCACACACCCATCCTCAGATGGTTGATGCTGCGGTTTCCCAGCAACATGATGAATGATGCCTCGTCAGTACCCCACTGCTCCTCCCCAGCTGCGTACAGCTCCTGGTGGGGGGGCAGAGAGAGTAGGGGAGGGGGCAGAGAGGGGAGGGAAAGGGGTGAATATTACAATGAATTACAATGATTCTCCTGGTACCTCTGTCTGGTCATAGAGGCACCCCACCTGGATTGATTGGCTTTGTGCGTAACTGAAGCTGCAATGCAACATGTCAATGCAATTTATACTTCTGTGCAACCTATGCGACATGGTGTCCTTCCACTTCTGTACTCTAGTAGGCACCAATGTATTGAACGTCGGTAAAGTTTTCATGAAAGCAGGGAAACTCCTGATTGTTCTTACCATGTATTACAGTTTTTTACGATCGCTATAAAGCATTCAATACTTTTAACACTTATCTTAAACTCTTAACACACCAACACACCTACCACACACAACTGGCAAAACGGTTAATTTCATGCTCAAAATCACACATTGTAAACTAAACACCAACACAAATTTTCTAAATACAAGAATACACTAACATAATACACTACCATAAGTCTACCAAAACACTGCAAACATGTCTCAAAATCAAATAATTCTTCCAAAACACTAACACATGTTCTCTTCCAACAGGAACATTTAGTCAATCAGAGCACAATGTCATAAAAAACACTAACAGCAGATGGAATTACAGAAACTGCATTACTTTACATGTGTCAGATCTACCCTTATACAATAGACAATATATTGTATTGAACATAAATTGTCTTTTACACTGCAGTTTCTTTTGAAGCCTCGCTACATTTTTCTTTTGTTGTGTTTAGTAAATGCATGCATTTTGTTTCTTTTTTTGCAAACATTCAATACCAAAAGTGAATGACCCATCTCAGAGTAGCTTTATAGAATGTACAGTTTATGAAAAAAAAGAAGACAGTAAGTGACAGAATTGCTGCATTAAAGGCTTTATTTGCAACGGGAAATTACTGCAAGAGAACAAAAATAGGCAATATAGCTGCTGGTCACCATTGTGTGAAAATACAAAATATACAAACAGAAAAAGGCACAGAAGAAATAAAAACAGAAAAATACAAAGTCCTCTTCTAATCTTCTCATCCACATCACACCTTATATCTTCTCTGGCAAGGCACCTTGGGAAGAATCTTTTGGCATGCCTTATCCACCCCTGACAGTGTTCAGCTGTGATGTCTTGGCATGCAGCATCCATTGCATCCAGGAGGGACATTTGGTCGTATGGACGATGATCAAAAACCTCCAGGCTGAAAAAAACTCCTCAATGGGGTTGAGGAAAGGGGAGTAAGGGGCAAGGAAAAGGGACATCATTCTTGGATGGGTGTCAAACCAGGCTGTGACTGCACGGGAATGGTGGAATGCCACATTGTCCCATGTGATCACATATATTGGCAAGTGGTCCCCCACCTGTCCCATTTCTGCCTCCGGCACCAGTCTTTCGTGCAGATCTTCGAAAAACAGGAGAAGTCTGGTCGGTGTTGTAGGGGCCAATCTCACATTTGTGCAGGAGCGCACCATTGTTGGAGATTGCATATGGCACCAGCCTCTCTGAATGATAGCCCATGGTTAATGACATGGTCTATGATGGTAGCTCTTATCTCATCTGTTACCCAGCTCTGGCCCTTCTTTGAGCGCCACCACACATTCTAACTGCTCTCCCTCTACCTTGTCCTCGTCCAGCCATTCCTCGTCCAACTCTCCCATGTCCTTGTCCAACCATCCTCTCCCTTGTCCTTGTCCAACTCATTCCTTGTCCTCCCTTGTCCTTGTCCAACTCCTCTCCCTTGTCCTGGTACTCGTCTTCCTTGTCCTTGTCCAACCATTCTTCTTTCTCTCTTTCTGTTGCTCTATATTGTTATTTGTCCACACAAGATCAGCCCAAAGAGGTCCCCTTTTTATACTATATGGTCATGCGATTGAAAGAGCTTCAACACCTGAGTATGTTTCCTAGACGGGAATCCGCTGTGATTTATTTATTTGCATATCTTCAATCAGCTGTTTCTCAATAGCAATGAAAAAAACTACAGCACATATATTTGTGTTTCAAACTACAATGTGAACTGCTGTTCACTTCAACTTTAGCTGATAAATTGGGTTTATAACATGAGGTTATCTGTTTTGACATACAGTGTGAAAGCATTTGTAAATTTGGCAGTAAAAATCCATTGTTTTGGTCTTGGTTGAGCTTGTGTGTAAAAGAAGTTCAAGCATTTTTTAAATGTGTTAACTGTATGCATTTTGTGTCAAAGGAACAATAAATGTATTAATTGTATAGCCCACACAGACTGATGTTGTGCTAACTGTGTTAAGAGTTTTGGAAATGTGACTACAGAACTGAAAAAAGGTTGATAGCAATTGTAAAAAACTGTAATGCACATCTTGTAAGTCGTTCTGAATAAGAGCGTCTGCTATATTCTTAAAACATGCTTTTTCTTTGTTTTGTTAGTTGAATATTTGTAATATTCTTAAAGTGTTGTAGTGACATGTTTACATTTGCATGTAATCTAAAGCACAACACAAAACATCTGGATATTTGCAACCTTAAATATATCATTTAGAAGGACGTGAAGACCACAGTCGATCCTTCGTTGTTTGCAGAATCTCCGAGTTTAATCTGTACAACAGACTTTAAAACCTTTGAAAAAAAGGAAGTACGCCTGTCATGAAAGCAGCTTGTGTGCGAGCAACTCACCTTTATAGCATTAAAATAATAGAGTAAATTTAAGTGGAACAAAGGAACCAGCAGACAACTCTTGAAAATAATGTTAATGTATTAAGGGAAATGAAGGATGGTCTTTTTCTGTCTTTTCACAGAATAAAAAAAATTGCTGCTTTTATCTTTCTCCGCTAATCTGGATGTTGCTCTGGAAGAGCGTCTGCTATATGCTTAAAATGTAAGATGTAAAAAATGATGTACTAGCTCAATGAACTATGACTATGATAGCTCCGCCTCCATTCGCTAACCAACCAATCAATGCTGTGCAACATCTATGCGACATGTTGCGAGTTAGATTTTTGTGCTAGGTCGAAATCCTCTGCAACACCCTCTGCGACATCAACGCAACCTCTTGTTGCAGTCACATTGCAGTCGCTCTAACATGTAGAGGCCTTAACGGTGTGCCTCTCGTTGTGGACACCCGACACACACACTCACCCTGGCGTCCTCCTCGACCAGATCTGCGTTCACCACACCGCTCTCATCTCTGGTCCCCTGGAGAAAGAGCGCTTGAGTCAAGCACACGGTGCCTCCTACAGCATGTTCAGCGTCCAGTCGTCATCCCTACCAGGGATGAACGTGGTTCTCTGTGGCTCAGTTGGTAGAGCACAGCGTTGGTAACGCTTAGGTTGTGGGTTCAATCCCCACTGGGGCCACATATACTGAAAATGTATCTATTCACTACTTTAAGTCACTTTGGATAAAAGCGTCTGCAAAATGGCATATATTATTATTATACCAGCGATTTGATTATAAAGACACTGTGTCATCTGGAACCAATTTGCTGACAGAACACAATGTGCTATGTGCAGTGTGGTATAATGGTTAGGGAACTGGGCTTGTGATGTTAAGGTTGCAGGTTCAATCCCCAGGTGGGACACTGCCGTTGTACCCTTGAGCAAGGTACTTAACCTGAATTGCTTCAGTTAATATCCAGCTGTATAAATGGATTGTACAGAAATGTAAACTATAAGTTGCTCTGGATAAGAGCATTTGCTAAATGACTGTAATGTAATGTAATGTAACAATGAATGGCCAAATGTGGAATCATCATGGTAAACAAATAAATGACAACGGAATCAAATTCATTTATGTATTGTGATGTCAGACCAGCCATCTTTACACTAACCTGGAGTAAAACCACCAGCATCTTCTTAAAGTGGCCTGAGGTATCTCCTACAATATCTTCCTCCAAATCTCTGCCATAAGCTGTGACAAAACAAGGAGTATTTCTTTAAATACGAAAGAATAAACAAGTCCTTCTGTAAATATGACAGAATGAATGCGTTCACAAACTTCAGCCAGGAAGGTGATTTTGATGCAACATTGATGCAAGGGCATGTCTCTGCAGAGACTAATTCCTTAATCTAATACGGATAAATGTCCCACCATCTTTGTAGGCATCTACCATGTCGTGGATCTGCTGGTTGGTTCTGGAGGCCAGAATTTCGATCAGGCACCTTTCATTTGTGCCCACACCCTAAGCAAAACAAGAAATAAAGCACGCAAAAGCAGCTTATCAGTCTTCGTTCAGATATACTGTAAACCACGCAACAGTAACGAAAACATAACAGGAACAAATCCATCTAATTTAAGATATAAAACACAACAGTATATCCTCTGTATTATTATGTTGGAATATGTGACATCATCAAGGTGCGCGGCACCCTAAATTCTGCCTTCTGTTTCGCCGGTCACTCACCTTGATCGCATCCTTAATCTCTTTGGAATCGTGATATGGTGCCGGTCTCATTAAACAGACAATCAAACGCTCAAACTTTCCAGTCAGCTCATATTTCAGGTCACCAATCAGGTCCTAGAGAAGGACAATAAAATATTATTAAATGTTAGTTATTTAAATTAACAATAATAATAGCACATTTACGTTTGATGCATTTCAGAGTAAAATGCAATCTTGGCCAACAATGTATCAAACCCTGGTTGTATATATAATAATATCTACCTGTGGAGGGGGCGTCGGTCTCGCAACCAGACATGGTCAAAATACGATCAAAACCGTGACACCAGAATTAGTGATGTTTTACTGAAGGCTTTCAAAATCCTGATTCTTTTGTTGAGTTTTTACTGGTTTCAGGAATATCTACCCTATCAGAGGCAGTGCATTCTCACCCAGTTTAGAGTGGCTGTTGAAAAATACCTGCAATGGAAAACCTACAGCTGACCTACAGGCCAAAATAAAGGAAACACTTGAGTAAAAGAGGGACACTGGTGGCTCTGCTATGGTGTGGGGTGTATTTTCCTGCCATGGTTTAAGTCAACTCAACCACTTACAGGGCAAGTTAAATGGCAATAAATATAAAGCCATTCTTTGAGTCATCACCTTCATCCTATGGTGAAGCATTTCTATCCTGATGGGAGTGGTACCATCTTTTTGATGAGCATAAAAATTATGTACACCATAGGCCATGGCCATCTCAGTCAGATGTCAACCCAATTGAACACTTATGGGAGATTCTGGAGCAGCGCCTGAGACAGCGTTTTCCACCACCATCAACAAAATAACAAAATGATGCCATTTCTTGTGGAAGAATGGTGCTACATCCCTCCAATAGAATTCCAGACACTTGTACAATCTATGCCAAGGTACACTGAAGCTGTTCTGGTGGCTCGTGGTGTCCCACTGTCCTATTAAAATACTTTATGTTGGTGTTTCCTTTATTTTATTCCTGATTTTTATATTTTTGGGGGCCTGAAGAAAATCTCTACACTGCAGGCAAACGAAGCCTTACAGTATGATAATTCAGCACAGCTTTGTTACAGTATGCTAATTCAGCACAGCATGGTTACAGCATGCTAATTCAGCACAGCATGGTTACAACATGTTAATTCAGCACAGTATGGTTACAGCCTGCTAATTCAGCACAGCATGGTTACAGCATGCTAATTCAGCACCGCATGTTAATTCAGCACAGCATGGTTACAGCATGCTAATTCAGCACAGCATGGTTACAGCATGCTAATTCAGCACAGCTTTGTTACAGCATGCTAATTCAGCACAGCTTTGTTACAGCATGCTAATTCAGTACAGCATGCTAACCTTCTACAGAAGACCAACATTTTAAGACCACATTTTAGGACCCATTTCCTCATGAAGGAATAAGCAAAAGATAAAGAAAAAATTGAAATCAAATTCACATTGAAAATAATTGAGAGGAATCCCATTACCTTTCCGTAGAGGGACTTATAGGAAGCTGTTATTTCCTGTCTCTGTGCATTGCTCCTGGACGTGATCAGGTCTAAAATGGTCTCCTTGTCACTACCTGCAGTAGGACAGACACATGATTTCTCTCAGCTATGCAACAAATGCCTTCAATTAACACACTAGTGTTAAGAACACGGCTTTTAAGTGTTAGGTGGCAACGTATTTAAGTGTAAAGTATTTCATTAGATATAACTGTGTTTAATTAGAAAACTAGATACAAGATCAAGACTGACAAACACCCAGGATTTGTTTAAATGCACATAATTCATGTTAAAACCCTGGTAAGGGCTGTTTGGTGTTGTGATCGTCAGTCTGAAGAGGCCTGAAGGAAGGGAGCATGTCTAACGTGACATCACTTCAGACACGTGACATCACCATATGGGTGTAAAAATGGAGTGTGCATTCCTCAACCAGGTGAGAATTATCACACTGTTATTTATAACGCACCTATTCGGCTTCCGCACCGTACGCTGGCTGCAGAATGGGACTGGGGTCAAGAACAGCTCTCTCCTCATCAATCACAAAACGTTATAAAATGCTTTTTGTAACGTATTGGAAACGCTGAAAACACTTTTTTTTCACCACCCCCAAACCAAACCACTTTTCAGGCACGTTTTAAATAGTTTTTTTCACAGGAAAATGTGTTAAGGAGGTGTTTTGTGACCCGACAAAATCATCAGAGCACATTTTCCACAACTTAAAAAAACTAGAAATTTCTGGTTCGAGGGTTGTAAAAAAAATTGAATTGTTGTAAAAAAGTTGCTACAACATTTTTCTTTACCACAACTATACTGCAACAAAAGTAAAGCAGTACCATTTTGTGCTAGCTGGGTTTATAGAGTCTGTCTCCACCCAGGAGGGTCTTATTTGGATGTATTTTGTTTGTGGTGTTACTGCCTCATTTCATTCAGAAGGGGGGGAGGTGGGTTTGTATGTTTTTTTATACCTCTGTGTCCTTTTGTATTTTGTCCTAGCGTGTTTGGTTTTGTATTTTGTCCTAGTACCTGTGTGGTTTTGTATTTGGTCCTAGCATGTGTGTGTGTGTGGTTTTGTATTTTGTCCTAGTGTGTGTGTGTGTGGTTTTGTATTTTGTCCTAGTGTGTGTGTGTGTGGTTTTGTATTTTGCCCTAGTGTGTGTGTGTGTGTGGTTTTGTGTGTGTGTGTGTATGGTTTTGTATTTTGCAGGGGTTTTTTTCCACTGAGTGTACAGAAAAATATACGAAAGGCTGGGCCATGGTTTTTCTGTAATTTGCTCTGAGTGTGTGTGCGTGTGGTTTTGTATTTTTACAACTTAGTGTGTGTTTGTGTGTGCCATGTTCCATTTTTGTATTTTAAATGGACTCTAGCCCGCGTGTGCTCTAGTGTGTGTGTGGTTTTGTATTTTGCCCTTGTGTGTGTGTGTGGTTTTGTATTTTTCCCTAGCGTGTGTGTGTGTGGTTTTGTATTTTGTCCTTGTGTGTGTGTGTGTTTTGTGTGTGTGTGTGTGTGTGTGGTTTTGTGTCCTAGCGTGTGTGTGTGTGTGTGTGTGTGTGTGCGTGTGTGTGTGCCTGTGTGTGCATGTGTGCGTGCGTGCGTTTGTGTGTGTGCATGCGTGCGTGTGTGGTTTTGTATTTTGCCCTAGTGTGTGTGTGTGTGTGTGTGTGTGTGTGTGTGTGTGCGTGTGCGTGTGTGTGTGTGTGTGTGGTTTTGGATCACCCCTTAGGGATGGTCCCATTGTTGGGATGTTCAGGGCGTGGACCATATTAGAAGCGATTCAGTCACATACTCTAATGTTTAGTTGTAATATTTTGAATTGGAATGTCCACGGTGTTAATGTGACCCTGAGGAGAGTTAAATGCTTATATTTATATTTCCTGAATCACAAAGACGTTGTCAAATATGATGTTTTGTCTAAATAAATAACACACCTATTTGTGAAATTTGCTTTGGGCATTAACTTCTCATCTTTTAGCTATCCACCTTAAAAACTTTAAAGCTTAAAGCTCAACAAGGAAAGCATCCATTGTGACATCATCAAGTCTAGCCAGGATTGGCTACTGTAGATATTTTCAGGGTGTCACAGGGAAGCCCAGTGTTTTAGTCAGAGGAAACACCCTACAGCCCCCAAGAACATCTGATTTCTGATTGGGCACAGAGGTGCCAGAAGCTCACCGATGCCTTTCATGGCATTGTACAGTGTCTCTGCATCGACGCTGGCATCAAAGTCCGGAAAATCCGTCACTGAACCTCTGTATGCCTGCCCAAGACAGAAGGAGAAAATCCAGACCAGATCAGTTTATGTTTCCATAGCAAACAATTACAATTACTATAACTTTTTTCATATGATTATTTATTTATATTTCTGTTGCCCTTACTCAGAGAGTAATAGTACAATAGTTATAAAGTACAGTGAAGGGTAATACAATATTGAAAGATAATACTCAGAATATGTAGCAGTGGAGTATAATAGGTGTGCCAGTATAGTATAATGGTAAGGAAGCTGGGTTTGTATGTCAGAAATTGCAGAATTGTTTAATTCACAGGTGGGGCACTGTTGTTATACCCTTGAGAAAAGTACATAACCTGAATTCTTTCAGTAAATATACAGCTGTATAAATAGATTGTATGAAATAAAATAATGTAAAAATTATGCTCTTGATAAGACCATCTGCTAAAATGTAAGTGGACAATCATACACAATTTGTCTGACAGCATCATTTTATAGATACGGTCAGCACAACAGTGTCAGTTCAGGCCTAGCTGAGGTCCAGCACTACAGTAAACACACTGCTCTTTGTACATGTCACTTCCTGTTGGGTTGGGCCACAGACATGTTGGGGTGAAGGCGGACAGCTGACACCTGTCTCCCTCTAATTCCCTGACCCGGGACTATGGATGGGGGTGGAATGTGAGTGAGGGTGGGTCCCACACTTTCTAAGACCACAACCCACCCTATCATTTGTTCAAACAACTGCACGTGCACTGTGGCTAATACAGAGCATGTAACAGTACCATGTGTAACTGGGCTGCTTTAAATAACTATGCTATTTAGCAGACACTTTTATCCAAAGCGATTTACAGTAGTGAATTCATACATTTTTCAGTATATGTGGCCCCAATGTGAATTGAACCCACAACCCAAGCGTTGTCAGCACCATGCTCTATACACTAAGCCGTACAAAACCACATGAACAGAACCACCTTTTGAATGTGTGTAATACAAGGACAGGTACATTTTCACATGCATCCCACAGCCTAATTCAGTCCCTCGGTGGGTCCTGAACAAAGTGCTCTACACACACACACGCACACAACACGCACACAACACACACACTTTACACTCTCCCAGGTGCCCCCGTTGGCTGTAGACCACGCCCTATGATCTCATCACACTAAGTCCATAAAAGGTCGCCCTTTATATCTGCATTTCCCCCCTCCCAATGCAGGGTGCCGAGTGTCAGCCTGCCAGCGGGCATGCGGCCAGACAGCTATATCCTCACCAAGAGGACCCCTGCACATGCTCAGACACCTCCTCTCATGGCCCATCAGTCAGAGCGGCAGCTGTGCTTTAACAGCTCCGCTGCTAGGCAATGGCCAATTCATAGCCAAACACTGTATCCGAGGCATGAGCGACAGTGCAGCCTGAAAGAGGGGCACGGTCTGTTAGCAGCATACACCAGTCCACTCGTGACATCATCAAGCCAGCAGGATGTGGGTTTTTTTATTCAGAATTTTGGCCAAATGTAACTAAACTAAAATATGCATTTTAAAACTCAACAGAAAATCTTACTAACTGAAACATACAATCATATGGTTGGCATCAAAACCCTGTATCTCCAAATAGACAGCTTTTCAGAAAATGAGAAGAACTGTTTCATAATTAGGATACATTAGACTTCAAAAGGGTGTTTTGAATAAACTTTATTTGTTGCAGAACCATGACAAACTGACAGTACACAACCGATGAGCAAGATTTGTATTCATGTATCACACTCAATGATGGCAAAAATGAAGATACAAGTTTTTTTTTACAATGCTGATATGAAAGAAAAATCTTGTTCTGACCATGGGTGTAAATAGATGTTTCTCTTAAAATTGTAAGTAATCTGCAGAAATTTCACAGATGTCAAAAGGGTTCAATTATTTCAGATAATTATTTGACGGAATGCGGTGAGATAACTGGACCATCAGCGGCGTGTCTCTGCACTCTGGGGTGAGACAGCTCACCATCTGTCCTAGGTTACTTCCCCGGACAATGCTTCATTCAGCACATCTTTCAAAAAGGGGCCGCTTGATTGGCAGGCACGGGCCTCCGAAGGCAACAGGTGACATCCAACACGACTTGCCTTGCACCTGCTTCCATATGCAGGTGAGCGCACAGGACAGCCATGAGCCTGAGGCATTCTGGCCCTGGTTCTGTCCATATCCCCCCACCCACTAACCCACCACTCAGCCTTCACTGCTATTTCGCTGTACGAGTTACTTGGGCGTGTGTAAAAAAAACGTTAAAAAACATCCTGTATTGTATGCTTAGCCTATTTCATAGGTGGCATGTAGTATGATGGTTAGTTAGCTGGGCTTGTAATGCAAAGGTTGCAGATTTGATTCCCAGGTGGGGCACTGCAGTTGTACCCTTGAGCAAGGTACTTGAATTGCTTCAGTAAATATCCAGCTGTATGAATGGATTGTATGTAAACTGTGTAAGTTGCTCTGGAATCAGTTTTTTGTTATTTTTTTAGAATTAATAGAATCAAACTAGTGTTATAATGCGCATAACTCTCATTCTAAAATCCATCATCAGACAATTCAAGCTGCAGTACCCTGAACAAGCAGACTGATAATATGTATAATAAAACATGAGGAATTATATCCACTCACCTTTCCCATGGCTGCTGTTCTGTCCGTGCTTCAGGGAAACAAACTCTCACCTGCAGGAACTGGGGGGAAATGGGGAAATTACTCCTTCAAATCATAATTTCTGTTTAATTTTCATCACTGATGGATAAACACAGAAGTCAAAATGATGTTCTGAATGCTTTCCTCTGACCAGCAGTAGCTCTGTTCACAAAGGCAACACAATAGTGGCCCTGTCTCTATTTCTCTGACAGACTGATGCCATTTAAACCTGCTCTAAAATGGCCAGTGACATATGTGTCCTGTCAGCAATACGTACCTCCAAAGAATTTGCCTTACAAGCCAGTGGTCCAGAACCTGACATTTCTGCAACATCACTTCCGGACTAATATATCATTTACTGGTTTTCACACAGTTTAAGTGTGTGCTGAAGTTCAAAAGATCTGATCTCTGTTTTTCCTGATTAAATGCTATGTAAGAGGTCAAGGAAAAAGTGATGGCTTTTTGGCCCCCTGATGAGGTATCACATAAATTCTAACCTGAGACAAGTGGAGCATCTTTAGTGATGTCACAATTACCCCAAAGGCAGGACATTTTCCAGAACCTGAGTGTGGGTTTCTCCTCATCTACATAACCCCACCCCTTTACCCTCAGAGTCCAACCCCCTTCCATTCCCGGATAAAGCCTTGCCTGACTCTCCTGACCTCTACAGTACAGTAGACAATATTCATACAGCGATACAGTAATGAGAGAATCCCCAAACCCTTTCAGCACAAAGCCATGTTCATTTTAGTTACAGTAACAGACCATCTGGCCAAAAGAAAAGCCAAACATCATACAATATTTTTAGTATTCCTTGAACTGAATATTGTATATATTTTTGTTGTCCCTGTTGATGTTACATTTACATTTTTACATTTTAAGCATTTTTTCAGACGCCTTATCAGAGCTGCTTACAAGATGTGCATCAATACATGGTAGGAACAATCACAACATGTCTTTTCATCAACACACATTTAATCTAAACCCAAGTCATACTATAACAGCTCTTTTAAAACCCATAGTCCTGCTGCATTGAGGGTTCAGCCACAGCACCATACGTTAAAACACAACATGTCTTTTCATCAACACTCATTTAATCTAAACCCAAGTCAGCATTAACAGCTCTGCTAAAACTACAGCAAACTAGGCAGCCGTAATGTGCAGCAATAGATTAAAGAATTTAAAAATGTACAGCAGGGTATGGTTTTTCCAGAATTATCTTTACCCACAATGCAGTGCTCATTCTAAGATGACATGCCAGTGAAAATCCTGCCTTGGCTACAGGCCCAGAATTAAAGAGCACAATCCCTCTCTTTCCTCGACTGACCATCCGTATATATAACATAACCACTGTCAGCATTAAATACATTCATTTTTGCGGTTATTGAGTCTCGTCTCTCCATTCCTGTCAGAGTGACTCACCCACAGGGGGAGAAAAACACACATTTTACAGGTGACCTTTTTTCCAGACCAGACTGCTATGCCTCCTGTGTTGTTCACCCTCTATCTATCTACATATGTATGGAAATAGAGTATATATAGGATGGTGTAGCATAATGGTTAGGGGACCGGGCTTGTAACTCTGCAGTTGCAGGTTTGATTCCCAGGTGGGGCACTGGCATTGCACCCTTGAGTAAGATACTTGAACCTTGAACCACATTCAATGGAATGTGTGTAAACATGTGAACTGACAAAAAGCCACATCACTCTGGATAACAGCAGCATCTGCCAAAAAATCTATAGATGCCAAAACATTTAAAGGCATAGATATAATAAATCCAAGTGCTGCTGATCTTGTAATCCAGCAAATTGGATATATGACAAGGGTATTAGAGAGATAACCTTTCCAGTAGTTGAATTCCTCTGCCACATTCTGTATGCATGCACAGCTGTACTGACCCTCATCCTTATGATCTAAGTCAAATATTAAATTGAGAAATTGAGCTGTATTTGCATGTTAGGGTCAGAGGTAGAACCAATAATTTTGTACAGGGTGTGATTGCAGTTTGTTAAGGACACTGACATGCAAGGCAGGGGTATCGGAAATAGGGACAGGGTAAGGGTAACCGGGACGAGCCAGGAGCCACACCTAATGTGTCCTTGCAGTGACTACCTCAAATATTCTCCCGATAATTATTTAATTCTCAGGTCAACACACTTAGTAATTACCACTTACTTGAAGCTTCAACTGCAATGCTTTTGATCTACCATACCGTTATAACGCAGACGACGAAACAACACCATAACAATAGCAACTAAATAGGCTATAATGTGGAACAAGTTAAATTGTCAATGTTTGTAGTCCAGAGGCCGAAACTAATCTTTGAGTTAATATTTGAAGATTCTCTATCTATCTCACTCTCTCTCTCTCTCTCTCTCTCTCTCTCTTTCTCTCTCAGTAACTGAAGTCGTTCCAATAACCGCAAAATCATATAAACGTATTTTAGCGCAAATAGCATAACTAGTTCCACAATCTAATAATTAAACACCTTCATGTCTTCAGTCGTAAGGGTATCAACAGCGGGTATAACGCTTTAACGTTATTTGCTGTGCGCAACACAGATTCTATTAGTTATTTAATACGACATATCTCAAATTGGTTAGAACTTACCTCTTTATATAACGCTCCACACTGAGTCTGATCGATTTGACTGCGGTATGCAAGTCCGAAGTTTTCGCCAGATCTGCAGGACACCAGTTAAACCGCCGACAGCTGCTCCTTCTCTCTCTCTCGGACGGTGTGACGTATGCGTGCCGCACTGGATGTTTGACGGTCTCGCACTGGGGGCAGAGGTTGGTTGGGAAGACTGCAACGTCGCAGTCTAGTCCGTTACTATGTTTTCTTTTTAATGTTGCTCAACATGAACGGCAATAATGCGGTGTAGTTTACTTTCAGGCAATTGCGTCGCGAATAATCTCCCCGACGCGCGGGTGTGCATAGTTATATGATCTGTAGATACTATGCGGCCCCCACTGCTTCTCATATTTGCGCTTGGGTTATTAATGACCGATTACATAACAAATTAACGGAAGCACAGTTGTCTGTCGGGAATTCGTAAATATGTCAATTTTAAAACGTTTCCATATCTGGAAAATGAAATTAAATGTATGGAGAAACACACCTCATATGTTCCATCTCATTTTGTCCAGAGTTTACGCCTCTGTCGTTTCCACACTTTTCCTACCTTCCCTGTTTCCTTGTTTTGAGACAGTTTTAATGCATTTATTGGTTTAGTTTTTATCATGATTGACATAACAACTACGGTGTTGTTTGTTACAAGACAAATTGCAAACTGTCACCCCCGTTACATGCAGCCCATAATGAAAGCCTGTAGGTTTTCAGTTTGTGTTTCATTCTCATAAATAGATGAAATAAATAATTCCTCTTTTTGTGACTTTTGCTGCGATCGTTTATTTCCGCACTGAAACCTGCACCTGTATCTAAACCCAAACAATACAGAACGGAGGGATTGATCCCTCTGGAGAAATGGAGAAAGAGAGCGATAGGGAGGACAGAGGGCTGTCCGGCGCGGTGCTGGCAGTGTCACGGTTATTCTACGGTTGGCGTGAGAGCCGCGCAGCACGGCAGTCTATTCCTGTCCTGTAACCGAGTGGGGAATGTGGGCTTCTGCCTTAACCCCCCGCCCCTCAGCATCTTATTGACGGGAACACACAGGGGAGGGGGGGCCGCAGCAGCCCCCTGTGACAGCCGTGTCCACAAATGGAAGTGTGCACTCTCCCTGCGATGGAGTTTCTTCTGCACAGATCCCACCTGCGCCTGCGAACAAGCTCTGCTCCTCTGCACCAACTCTGCCACGTGGGAGGTTGGGGAGGGGGCAATTCGGCCGATCTGTCTGCTGGTCATAGTTTTCCTCTTTCCCAGAACCCCCCAGCAAGTGCGAGATCAGCTGTAAATGTCAAGGTGTTCTGAACCCTGGTGGCTAGTGAGAGGAGTTGTATATTATATGACTGTACTGTATACAACACACTGAGACCAGCCAAATGAAACACTGACACTGTTACAGTGTAACTGGTTTTAGCATGTGTTTGGATACATTTTAATAAGGGGTCAGACACAGAAAATGTAGATCAACATATGGTCAAATATGGAAATAAAATATTTCTAACATGAGACAAAACATACGTTGCACTGGTTGACTAACAAACATACTGGAAGTCTTCATGTCTTCAGAAGCCTTTCAGGCAGACAGAGGCAGCAGGAGGCTGGAAGCTGTCTGAACGTTTCTGTCTTTACTCAGCACAGCGAGAACATGATATGGGCCGCATGGGAGCGGGTTAACCTCCAGTATTCCAAATGAAAAGCATTCACGGCACAAGGCTTTTAATAAATATCTTTCACATTCCCACATCCCATGCCTCTCCCTGTCTGTCTGCGTGTACAGTGAATGGACAGTGCAATATACAGTAAGTCGCTCTCCAGTGATAAAGTAAGTATTAAGCAGCTGTAATCATGCTGTCATTCAGCTGTCATTCAATACAGCTGTGATTCAGCACCAGGATTGTTATGTAGCGTACAGCTGGGTGACTCAGGGCTGAATGGCTTCACCCAGTCGAGCTGAAATAGAAGAGTCCAGAGCCATTTTGAGAGGAAGAAGAAAGCAACAGACCACTAACTGACAGCCAGGCACCTTTCCAAGAATATGACACTGCAGCTGCAGCCAGTACAGCAGTGCGGTTTCACTGCACCAGCAGCCAGAACAGCAGTGCGGTTTCACTGCACCAGCACACAGAACACAGCAGTGCGGTTTCACTGCACCAGCACACAGAACACAGCAGTGAATTTTACTCTTCATATTTTGCAGTTGAGGTAGTGCTACAAAGGACAAAATATTGTCATTTGTACTGCACCTTTAAAGGTATTGTGGCCTGCTGCAGGACTGTTTTAATATTAATCTCTACAAGAATCCAAATACAGTATTAAATTATTGGTTTACATTATTATTATAGTTTACTCATTTCATTTGATCAGAGCTTGTTGCTTTACATTGTGAGCACATTTGCCCAGGTTTATAGCTAAAGCAGCACACCTTAGTCTTCTAACAAGGATGAAGGAAACCTTTCTCAGATAGGCTCGTGGGTAGTGTAGTCCTTTGTTAAAGGTACTCTGATGTCTATCCCTGGACTTTATATCAGCCCTTCTGCAGAACATGTAGGACTTTGGTTATGTTTTAGGCAGTGAGTTCTGCAGCACAGAATACTGTCTAGAGTTGCTAGTCTGTGTATTAGCACAGTGAATATGATTAGCCAAAAAATGTATTTAAGGTGAGTAAATTTTGCCCTAAAACACAATATTGGTATAATCAATGCTGTGTAGATCCTGTGCAAAATGACTGATCTTTATAGTGTGTGGATTGGCCTACATAGTGGGCCCTGTGAATAAGATGAGCCATCCAGACAATGTAAAGTTCTACAGATTTGCGCAGCATCTGAATAGCAGTGATAAAATAAAAACTTCTTAAAACCTCAGTTCCACCTGTTCTTTAGGTACCTGCCACTCCGTAACTAAACAGGGCTGCACTTAGTACTAGGGTTAGGGTTAGTACTTGGATGGGTGACCAGGGCCCATATTCATAAAGTGTCTCAGAGGAGGAGTGCTGGTCTAGGATCAGTTTAGCTTTTTTAGCTCATAACAGACAATGTTATAATAGGGGACATGGGGAACTTGATTCTAGACCAGGACTCTGAGATGCTTTGTAAATACAAGCCCAGGTTGGTTGTGGATGTGTTGCTGGTGGGCCAGCAGGGGGCAACCTGGCCATTTCACCAAACTGAATGCATCCTTACCCCTCCATTGCCAGAAATTCGGACACAAAATGGCTGCCACACACCAGGAGAGCAGAAAAGGGTTGCCCATCTATGCCCCCCCCTTCCCCACACACACTGTGTTACAGAACACCATAAACCACTTACAATACAATACATGTGTACAATATAACACAACTTTATTTATTACCTTGTAGGGCAATTAACTTGGGACTACAGTGCATCACACTGACCTACAAACACCAAACACACATGACACACAGACTTGGTTATATTTACCTAAAGTACAGGTACGATAAATATGATATGATTGTAAGAATAAAATAAAATAAAATAATAATAATAATAATAATAAAAATAAAAGAACATGTGCAAATGGAAATTAAATATGTATTGGAAATGTAAGGCTCTTAAAAGGATTTCTATGTATTTATATCACGGCTTGTTTAAATACTTGCTTCTCATTGGTAGAGAGGGTGTTGATTATTTTTCTGTAGACCACAAGGAGAAACTACTGAATTATTATAGAAAATATCAAATGGCTATGAAGTCGTTCCACTGAATATGGCCTCATTACAGTTCCACATCAATACACAAGCTGTTCAACATTCTATTTTCATATTCTATTTAATTATCAATTGATCACTCTATTCACAACAGCATTTATTAACTAACATTTACAAGTTAACAACAACGTAGTGATACAACAATTTTGTTGGACGGTATTTGAGTGCTGAATTATTTCTGTTGCAAGTAGCCCTGGTATAACCAGAATAACCCACTCTGGGCTGGGCAGTTGTATGAAAATAAATCACTTCAGGGTGTTTAACCCCGTAGCTTTGTCTCTGAACCACATCACACCACCCTGTCCTTGTTTTCATATAACTGCACAGCTGTCAGGGTTTAATTCCTTACATATAGCCTTACATTTTTATAGCAACGTGGTTTATAGCATGACTCTTTTAAACACAATATAGGGAAGACATGTGGTAGGGAGGACATTATTATTATTATATATTTTTAAAAATAAAAATAATGTAAAATTATAGGATTGTTATGCTCATGATTTCTTGAGATGTGAAGTGTAATGTGAGTTTTGATCAAATAAATAAATTGATAGTATCTCTGTCCAATACAGCATCAGGACTTATTTTGCAGAGCAATTGTTACAGCAATCGTAACTCTCACCAGGTTTAAGATATCTACAATGTCACCTACCTACCCTGGGCACAGAGAGCATGGCCATACCTGTTATCTAAAACAAGCTAAACACACAGCTACAAACACTGCTAGTGTAAACACTCAACTTGCATGACAAGGGAAAAAATACAATTTTCCCAGAGAGATCAAATCTGTTGGCAAACACATTATTACTCATTCTGACATGACCAGAACCCAACCATGTGGTCCCTAATAAAAGGCAATTTCTCTGAGGTTAAATAGCTAGTAATTGTGGATCAAGACCAAATGTTTATAATATATGCTATTTAGCAGATATATTATATGCTATTTAGCAGACGCTTTTATCCAAAGTGACTTACAGTAGTGAATGCATACCAGTATATGTGGTCCCGTTTGAACCCAGTAGTGAATGCTCTACCTACTGAGCCACACAGAACCATATCCCATCTGTGATCCCATCTGTTATCCCATCTCTATAGCTGGCTTTGCCTTTAAAGGGGTCTGACAAAGGCAATGACACCCATTACATTCAGCCTCAGCTGTGCTCCCAGTGGATTCAGTCTCAGCTGTGCTGCCTGTAGATTCAGTCTCAGCTGTGCTGCCTGTAGATTCAGTCTCAGCTGTGCATGCCTGTAGGTTCAGCCTCAGCTGTGCTGCCTGTATAGTCCCATCTGTGCATGCCCAGCCTCAGCTATGTGCCTATCCTCAGCTGTGCTGCTGTATAGTCTCAGCTGTTGCCTTTCAAGCTGAGGCCTGGATCAGACAATTCAGTCTCAGCAATTCAGTCTCAGCTGTGCATGCCTGGGCCTCAGCTGAGCTACCTATTCAGTCTCAGCTGTGCTGCCTGTGGATTCAGTCTCAGTCTCAGCTGTGCTGCCTGATTCAGTCTCAGCTGTCAGTCTCTCAGCTGTGCTGCCTGTGTAGATTCAGTCTCAGCTGTGCTGCCTGTAGTTCAGTCTCAGCTGTGCATGTCTGTAGGTTCAGCCTGCTGCTGCCTGTAGATTCAGTCTCAGCTGTGCTGCCTGTAGATTCAGTCTCAGCTGTGCAGTGCTGTGTGCCTGTAGATTCAGGTTCAGTCTCAGCTGTGCTGCAGTAGATTCAGTCTCAGCTGTGCTGCCTGTAGGTTCAGCCTCAGCTGTGCTGCCTGTAGAGTTCAGTCTCAGCTGTGTGCTGCCTGTAGATTCAGTCTCAGCTGTGCTGCCTGTGCAGCCTCAGCTGTGCTGCCTGTGTGCTGCCTGTATTCAGCTCTCAGCTGCTGTGCTGCCTGTAGATTCAGCCTCAGCTGTGCTGCCTGTAGATTCAGTCTCAGCTGTGCTGCCTGTAGATTCAGTCTCAGCTGTGCATGCCTGTAGGTTCAGCCTCAGCTGTTCTGCCTGTAGATTCAGTCTCAGCTGTGCTGCCTGTAGATTCAGTCTCAGCTGTGCTGCCTGTAGATTCAGTCTCAGTTGTGTTGCATGTAGGTTCAGCCTCAGCTGTTCTGCCTGTAGATTCAGTCTCAGCTGTGCTGCCTGTGGATTCAGTCTCAGCTGTGCATGGTTCAGCCTCAGCTGAGCTGCCTGTAGAGTCTCAGCTGTGCTGCCTGTAGATTCAGTCTCAGCTGTGCTGCCTGTAGATTCAGTCTCAGCTGTGCTGCCTGTAGGTTCAGCCTCAGCTGTGCTGCCTGTAGATTCAGTCTCAGCTGTGCTGCCTGTAGATTCAGTCTCAGCTGTGCTGCCTGTAGATTCAGTCTCAGCTGTGCTGCCTGTAGGTTCAGCCTCAGCTGTGCTGCCTGTAGATTCAGTCTCAGCTGTGCTGCCTGTAGATTCAGTCTCAGCTGTGCTGCCTGTAGATTCAGTCTCAGCTGTGCTGCCTGTAGATTCAGTCTCAGCTGTGCTGCCTGTGATGTGCAGCCTGTCTCAGTTGTGTTGCATGTAGGTTCAGCCTCAGCTGTGCTGCCTGTAGATTCAGTCTCAGCTGTGCTGCCTGTAGATTCAGTCTCAGCTGTGCTGCCTGTAGATTCAGCCTCAGCTGTGCCACCTGTAGGTGGGGCCATCGCTGTCCATTGTGAGTGGTTCTCTGTGG
Source organism: Aldrovandia affinis (assembly GCA_029706075.1). Classification (NCBI taxonomy): domain Eukaryota; kingdom Metazoa; phylum Chordata; class Actinopteri; order Notacanthiformes; family Halosauridae; genus Aldrovandia; species Aldrovandia affinis. The sequence goes on along the minus strand of JAINUG010000126.1, from coordinate 2,174,544 downwards.
CTCAGTTGGTAGAGCACAGCGTTGGCAATGCTTAGGTTGTGGGTTCAATCCCCACTGGGGCCACATATACTGAAAATGTATGCATTCACTTCTGTAAGTCGCTTTGGATAAAAGCGTCTGCTAAATGGTGCATATTATTGTCCTGAAGGCCTCCCACGGTTTGAGAGACAGCAGGACACTCTGACAGCAGCCAGAGAGAAGTAGCCCTCTCTGCTCCTGTCTCACTCCTCCTGGCATCACAATATATTGGTATGTATGTACAGTACATCCAGGTAGTTAACAAAAAAATTAAACACTTATGTAAAGTCGCTTGATAGCATGTTGGGCCTCCGGGTCCAAATCATGCCAGGAAAATGCACCCCACACCATTACAGAACCACCAGAACCCTTCACTGTTGGACCACTGTAGTGTTTCCTTTTTTGTGTGTTCATTACCTGTATGTATGTATGTATGTGTGTTTGCTCACATCCTTATTCAGCGTGTATTACACGGCAAAATCACAAATTGTGGTTATTTGATCTATCTTCAGCAAAAGGCAACTACAGTAGCAACATTTACAATTTTTTGTCTGCATATAAGAACATATAATGTAACATATTAACATGGACAGGATGACAGTTAGAATTGTGTTCTTTCCCTGAACAATTTCATTTACAGCTGTTCCATTGTGTAGCACTGCAGCTCATTATGTCCTACATCCATGTGTACATTTGTGTATGAGATAACAGCCAAAATGTATTAATGCAAACCAGGTTACTCTGAAGCTTAATCAATAAGCTGTGTTCAAACCAGATGGTTTCAATGTTATCTTAGTGGGAAAGCACTGTCCTTTACCTTCTGATATTCCAACATAATAATTTGACTTTTTCTCTGGTTGCAATTGTGATTGTGTCGTATGCTTTTTTTTTTTTACATAGCTGATTAGCGCAAGTTAAATGCCACCTCCTTTGCTTACATTAGAAAACCAATGTAGAAAAACAGAGTGTATCGCTAGCCAGGTAGCTGTGTAGCCGTGTTCAATCCAATACTTCACAAATGTTTGTCATCTCAGGAATTATATACAAAAATGGTGTAAAAGTCAACCATATCCTGCTCAAGTATTCATGTTGGGTTGCGATGTCAGGGGGGTTCTCTCTTCCTGCATTTTAAAGGCAGTTTTCAGTGGCCAGTGCTTAAGAGTTTTGACCTCTATTACATACTTTCTCTTGCTTCCTGACCTGCCTTCCAGCTTCTATAGTTGGTTGCAGTACATTCTGTGATGACAGTATCTCTGTGTGACCAGTAAACCGTCTACATTTCACACTCGCAGGCTGCTGCATAAAGACTCCACTGTACTGTATCAAAGACACTGACTTAAATCTTGTGGCACGGAGAGGTTTGTCTTTACTGTGAGGAGATAGAGGACAGGTAGCTTTGCAGGTAGGGGATAATCTACCTTGCTGTTTTCCTTCTCAGCAGTTTGCCCACAAAGCCTTAGTTCTAGGGATATGAAAACACGCTGATTACATGAAACCACTACTTCAGGAGACCTGCTGTATGTTCAGGTAAGCTGATTCAGTGGCTCCTCAGATCAAAGTCTCTCTCTCTCTCTTTCTCTCTCTGGTATATACTGTATCTCTCTGTAGTGTTTATTTCAGGTTCTGTGTGAGGTAAATAATATACTTATGAAATGTAAAAAGCACATGAGTATGAATGTACTGTTGTATGAGAGTGTCTAATAAATCCATATGGGTTGGGCACCATACTGAAAAATCAAACAATCATTCAATCAAATCATATATATATATATATATATATATATATATATATATATATATATGTGTGTGTGTGTGTGTGTGTGTGTGTGTGTGTATGTGTTTTTTTTATTCAGAAAATGCATCTTTTTATTGATGCAGGTTTTTAAGTTATACTATATATTCCTCTGACAGCACTCACATGAATTGTTTGCATGCACGGTAACAGGCAGGTAAAAGCAGGTGCGTGTGAGAGCAGATTAGGTCATCAGCAGAATTATATCAGTCTCGATAAAGCTGTTTGCTTCATTCGGGGCTTGTGATTTCAACAGGAACTCACACCATCGATTCGCTTTTCCTCGGGAACATTTCTAACGTGGATTCTAACTAAGGACAGGTATGTGAGCAGGAACATTCACCAGTGTCATGGTTTTCTTAGGAAAATGCTTCCAGTGAGGCAGTGTGTATGTGAGTCTGTGTGTGTGTTTGTGTCTGTGTGTGTGTGTGTGTATGTGAGTCTGTGTGAGCAATGAGATGTGTTTAAATTGTGTTGGTCTAAGGACAGAGATAGTTTCAGGAGCAATGAGATGTGTTTAAATTGTGTTGGTCTAAGGACAGAGATAGTTTTAGAAGCAATGAGATGTGTTTAAATTGTGCTCGTCTAAGGACAGAGATAGTTTCAGAAGCAATGAGATGTGTTTAAATTGTGCTGGTCTAAGGACAGAGATAGTTTCAGAAGCAATGAGATGTGTTTAAATTGTGCTGGTCTAAGGACAGATATAGTTTCAGAAGCAATGAGATGTGTTTACATTGTGTTGGTCTAAGGACAGAGATAGTTTCAGGAGCAATGAGATGTGTTTAAATTGTACTGGTCTAAGGACAGAGATAGTTTCAGAAGCAATGAGATGTGTTTAAATTGTGCTGGTCTAAGGACAGAGATAGTTTTATAACCGGGAGATGTGTTTAAATTGTTCTGCTCTGTGGACAGAGAGAACCCCTAATGGAACTCCTCATAGTTACAGGAAGCTTCGTATAATTTCAGAAACGCCTTCTGGCCTTTTCAGATTTGATGTGATTGGATAATATAGGCTTTTTCCCAGGAGCTCTGACGTGATTGGTTAGCTGAGGCCATTTCCCAAGAGCCATGACATAGTTGGCTAATTGATTCCCAGGAGCTGTGACGTGATTGGCTGAGGATGTTGGGTGTCACGGTGCTGGCATTCCTCCGGGGGCTGACCCGTAGAAAGCCACTGGAGCCGGAGGGGGAGGTGTCGAGTTTCCGGCGCTGCCTGAACACGCTAGACCTGGTGGCCCTGGGGGTGGGCTCCACCCTGGGTGCGGGGGTGTATGTGCTGTCCGGGGAGGTGGCCCGCAACATGTCCGGCCCCAGCATCATCATCTCCTTCTTCATCGCCGCCATGGCGTCCATCTTTGCCGGGCTCTGCTACTCCGAGTTTGGCTCCAGGGTCCCCAAGACAGGCTCTGCCTACCTCTACAGCTACGTCACAGTGGGGGAGGTGTGGGCCTTCATCACAGGGTGGAACCTGCTCCTCTCTTACGTTATTGGTAAGCATGGAGTGAACTGCCTACAGGAAATTATTAGTAGGCAGTGAAGTGTAATGGTTAGGGAGCTGGGCTTGTGACTCATAGTTGCAGGTTCAATTCCCAGGTGGGGCACTGCCATTGCACCCTTGAGTAAGGTACTTAACCTGAATTGCTTCAGTAAATGTCCAGCTGTATAAATGGATTGTATGTCAACTGTGTTGAAAAGTTGTCTCTTATTCTTTTCTGCTGGTTTGACTGATGGCTTTTTCAATTTTTTTTTCCATTTCATTACAGTTTCTGTCTTTTTGTTGATTATTTATATTTTTCTTCTATTTTTTTATTCATGAATTATAAATGTTGAATGTCAAGTACAGTTTAAATTATGGAGCTTTTTTATTAAATGAAAATTAAATGTGTACATTTTATTTGACAAATAAACAAATGAATAAATAATGAAATATTTTTTGATTTATTATACCAATGGTATCAGAGCCAGGGTTGGCATCAATTCCATTTCAATTCAGTTAAATCTGAAAATGAAGATTTATGAAATGAAAAATGCCTATAATATTCTGTGGGGATTTATTTCCAATAATGAATTGAATTTGAATGGAATTAAATCCAACCCTACATGCCAAATTATATGAAATTACTGGTATCTCTTATATAAGCATTTCTTTATTTTATTCTCTGTTCCATGCTCAGGTACATCGAGTGTAGCCCTGGCGTGGAGCGGTACGTTTGATGACCTCCTGGGAAACGTCATCTCTGACTACTTCAGCACACATGCGGCGATGGCGCTGCCCGGCCTGGCTCCCTACCCAAACATCTTTGCAGCTGTACTCATCATGCTCTTAGCTGGCAAGTCCAGTTTCACACCACCGACTTAACACCTTACTGAAAAATATGGCAGCACATCTCCAGAACAAGACCATGAAATATGACCACATAACTCCTGTACTTTCCTCTCTTCATTGGATCTCAATGAAATGCAGTGCTGTTTAAAAATCATTGTTCCTTACCTACAGGTAACAGGCCAAAATAAAGGCAACACTTTGTTAATCCAGGGGGGGGCACACAAATGGCCCCAGCCCAGGCTAGAAGAGTCCCACCCGGGAAGATGGGGCTTGTTGGAAAGGGGAGGGCCGGGCCTATCCGCCAATACTGGACCTGTTTAAAGGATCCCCATTTACTCAAGTGTTGTCTTTATGTTGGCAGTTAAATTATTATTTGGGTTAAGACCGGTATATATTTCTCTGTATCACCCAAAAGGACCCTGTGGTCACAGGATGCGGCCTATCTTGTTTAAAACTGCCGGCAGGGCTTTTGGCTTCATGGTTTGCAAGCTTTAGAATGACCTTCCCCAGATCGTACGGGAAGCAGAAACTGGTTTGCTCTTTAAATCAATACTCAGACGTGACCTTTTTAGCCTCTTGTTCAACACCTGACCCCTATAATCCAAATCTTTACCCAATACCCAAAATCCATACTTGAGTTGTGATGTTCTTAAGCTACAGCCTGAAAAACTACGGCAGTCACCAGTACGACTGCAAAGCGCTGCTTGAGAACCTGAAAGCTGCAGGTTTGATTCCCTGGTGTGACACTGCCATTTTACCCCTGACCAAAGGTACTTAACCTGAATTGCTGTTGAGGGTGCAGCTGGTCACTCAGCTGGGGTGGCATCCTGCGGCCGGTGTGGAACAGCTGGCTGGATGAGTCTCTCAGCTGCATACCGACACTGAGGGAACTCATGGCTTCTCTGGCAAAGGCCTGCTGGTTTGGTTTTCTCACCGAATCCAGCGTCTTGACCTCAGGCTACTCTGAATCTTCCGTCATGAGTAATGGAGTGGGTTTTGGCTTGTTGCAAAGGCAAGTCCCAGCCTACTAGGCAAAGTCTCTTATGATGAAAGCCTGGCTTTGTCCTGCCCTTTGTCCTTAGGCCCTCCTAAGACTCTGTTTTGTCAGGAACAGATGATAGCCAACATGTTTTTTTTAAGGGGGGGGTGATGCCTAACAAACCTCCTGGACTTCTTTGAGGAAGCTACAACATGTTTTGACTTGAACCAGGCTTATGATATTATATATCTGAACTTTAAAAAACCATTTGGCAAGGCACCACACAAGAGGCTCATTGTCAAAATGAACTCAGTAGGGCCTCCCGCGTGGTCCAGTGGTTACAGCGTTTGACACTGGCCACGGCGAGTGGGGTTTGATTCCCCGCGACAGAGTCGTCTCTGGCCGGGAGTGCCACCAGGAGCGGTGATTGGCTGTCCGCCCCAGGGAGGGGGGAGGGAAGCCGACAGGACGTTCGCTGCGCACAGGAGTGGATCTGAAGTACTGGGTTACGGTCGACAGCCTGGCTCGGAGGAGACAATGCTTTGCCTTTGTCACTACCGGTTGCAAGACTCACATTACTAGGGGGGGATTGACATTTTTTTAAATGCGGGTGTAATTTGCTACTAAATTGGGAGAAAATGGGAGAAAAAAAAACAAAAACTTTTTTGAAAAAAATGAACTCAGTAGGAATTACAGGAGTTGTTTCAGAGTGTGTTCATAATTGACTGCAGGGTATAATACAAAGAGTAATGTTAGGAGGGGTCATATCTGACCTAGGTGCTTTGGGCCCCTTGAGTCCCACAGGGATCAGTGCTGGGGCCTCGGCTCTTCCTTGTTTAGCTTCCTTATAAATGAGCTTGATAGGGATGTTTGTAGCAAAATAGTTAAATCGGCAGATAATACAAAACTTGGGGGTTTAGCAAATGTTAATCCAAAATCATTTTAACAAAATCTAGAAGTGGGCAGAAACCTGGCAAATTACATTCAAGATTGCTAAACGTAAAGTTATGCATGTGGGAAATAAAAATATAAGACAGGAGTGTTACGGATAGAAATCCACCTGCGTTGTAATAACCAGGTGTACAATATCGGACGTAACACTAAGCCACTTAATCAATAACCACAACCCGTAAGGAGTACCAGTGAAACAGTGGTATAGAAAAGTTAGACATATATTTATTAATATGAATACATTTGATGATTGTTCTCTCTATTTACAACATGAAAGTCCTTTAAAAGACAAAAGCAGGTTGCAAGGTCTCATCGGGCAGCCAGCTAGCGGTTCCAGACCCTCGAAGATGATAGGGGAGGTCTTCTCCTCGGAGTTCCCAAAATGGTATTACGAATAGCAATATTTATTCATTAGCAACTAGGCGGATAATCAGAGTAACACAATCACCGAGCTGTAATTAACAATGTCGTAAAGGGAACTGATGGCATTCAGGTGGCAACCACTATACTGTATATAGTCCCGCGTCTTTTTAAAAGTCTCCTCCGTGATGTAGCCAAGCGATGTCCAGCCGCATCTTCTCTCGTCACGTTGCTTGGAGGGTTCCCCTGGAAACCATGTGCGTCCTCACACAGGTCCCAGCAGGGCAGTGACGTCATCTCCACCTAACGGGGAGAAATCAAGGAAACACAGCAGCAGGCAAATCCAAAAGGAAACACAAAGTAATGCCAACACAAAGTAAAGGGACGTAACAAGGAGTATTTTATGGGAGGAGAAAAATTAGAATGTGTTCAATTTGAAAAAGATTTGGGAGTTGTCCTTGATCAAAGTCTATCTGCAACTATTTGTCTGCAACTAAGTATTGGGTACAGACCTCATAGGCAACTAAATTGGTACCTGGTATGAAAGGTAAAGGTTACAAGGAAAGACTTAGCAAAAGGAGACAAAGGGAGATTCATATTGACATTTCTAAATTCATAAAAGGGATTATCGGGTGGCGGATGGCGTAACGGTCTAACGCACCACACTTTGGCTGGTCCGGTGTGATGTGCGCTGCCTGTCAGGGACGTGGTTCAAAACCCGCGTCTCTACCAGACCGGCCCTGGTTGTCAGCCCCGATCCCCCCCCGATTGTGGGGGAGGGGTATTGAGATTAATAGAGGGTATAATTGGCAACCAAATTGGCAGGGAAAAAAATAAAAAATAAATTAGCAAAGTGAACTACCAAAGATTTTGTTGAATTCAGTTAATAGAACAAGAGGTCACAGGTGGAAATGAGTTAAAGGAAAATTCTGTCAATATCCGTCAATACTTTTTTACACAGAGTTGTCAACGCATAATCAAGTCCAGGCCTGTTGCAGTACTGGATGTTCTTTAGACTAGGAAATGACATGCCTAGATGGGCTGAAAGGCCTTGTCATTATGTATTCTTATATTCTTCTCATGTTATAATGAGTTGCAGAGCTCAGAGCTCGAAGTTGCTACATAACCAACTTCAACAATTACTGCTGAATTCAACTCCCCTGAACTGTGTGTGCTGATCAATAGTGTGTGCAATATCAGTCAGATTGGCTCACTGAAAAATCTGCTAACTATGTGTGTGTGTATTACATTGCCAACAATGATGTATATTGCTGTATTACTGCACTGATCTCTTGCGTGAGCAATGATTGATCATACCATGTATTAATGCACATCTTGTAAGTCGCTCTGGATAAGAGCGTCTACTAAATGCTTGAAATGTAAAAATGGAAATGTAATAGAAACAGGAAATCCATCCCACAACCAGAGCTGTTGGTCAGCTCTGATGTCACAATGAATAGTTCATGGCACTCTTCAGTGAGTCCAGGGTTCATTCCCGCTGGAGATGGTGGAGTGCATGGTCTCACATTCCAGAAGGACAAAAAGCTAACCACCCACCCCCATCCCACTTCCTTACTGAGGATCAGAAAGGGAGACATTCTTTTCATTGGAAGGGTTAAAGTGAGAGGAGAATGTCCAAACATTGTTCAACAATGAATGTAACGGGTATACGCTACAGTACTGGTTGAACTTGGGTGAGAGGCAGGAATACATCCTGGACAGGTCACCAATCCATCGCAGGGCACATACACCATTCACTCACACACTCATACCTACGGGCAAGTTAGACTCTCCAATTAGCCTAACGTTCATGTTTTGGGACTGTGGGAGAAAACTGGAGTACCCGGATGAAACCCACGCGGACATGGGGAGAATATGCAAACCACACAGAAAGGCCCCGGCCGGGATTCGAACCCGGGACCTTCTTGCTGTGTGGCGACAGTGCAGATTATTAATGCAGGTGCTACATTGCTTTATAATCCTTTTTAATGTATGACTGCTTAGTGACATAAGGCATGAGGGAACTCTGGACTGTACATTATGAAGTGTATTTGGTGCTATACTGCCCCCTGGTGCCTGTTAATTCATCCATGCCTATATCCCTTGGTAAATTCAAAATAGCAAAACGGAATAAAATAATCTCTATATTGATGAAGAGATTAACCCAATGTTAGTAAGAGAAGGCAGGAGAGTTTACACAGCCAGGTGTAGGGGTGCAAGCATGTTACAAAATGTTGGATAGATACTGAGGGGGGCTGAGGGGGTGTCCTTCACATTCCGCCAGGTGCTACGGCATCGTCTCTACAGGTGGTAAACATTACCTGTGCATTCTGTTCCCGAATGTTGTGGTTCTTATACGCATTCTCACTCCTCACCCTTCAAAGGGCTCCTGGCGTTCGGTGTGAAAGAGTCCACCACGGTCAACAAGATCTTCACCAGCATCAACATTGTGGTACTGCTGTTCATCATGATATCTGGGTGCATCAAGGGGAAGCTGGACAACTGGCAGATCAGCGAGGAAACTATCCTTAACGCCACAGCTCTGTTCGAGTACGTGATCCAGACTGAGCGTGTGCAGACTGGTGTGATCCAGACTGAGCGCGTGCAGAGCGGTGTGATCCAGACTGAGTGTGTGCAGAGTGGTGTGATCCAGACTGAGTGCGTTCAGAAAGGTGTGAGTCAGACTGAGCGTGTGCAGAGCGGTGTGATCCAGACTGAGCGCGTGCAGAACGGTGTGAGTCAGACTGAGAGCGTGCAGAGCGGTGTGATCCAGACTGAGCGCGTGCAGAGCGGTGTGATCCAGACTGAGCGCATGCAGAACGGTGTGATCCAGACTGAGCGTGTGCAGACTGGTGTGATCCAGACTGAGTGCCTGTAGAGCGGTGTGAGTCAGACTGAGCGCGTGCAGAACGGTGTGATCCAGACTGAGCGCGTGCAGAGCGGTGTGATCCAGACTGAGCATGCAGAACGTGCAGACTGAGCGGTGGTGTGATCCAGACTGAGTGCGTGCAGAACGGTGTGATCCAGACTGAGCGTGTGCAGACTGGTGTGATCCAGACTGAGTGCCTGTAGAACGGTGTGAGTCAGACTGAGCGCGTGCAGAGCGGTGTGATCCAGACTGAGTGCGTGCAGAACGGTGTGATCCAGACTGAGCACGTGCAGAGCAGTGTGATCCAGACTGAGCGCGTGCAGAACGGTGTGATCCAGACTGGCGCGTGCAGAACGGTGTGATCCAGACTGAGCGCGTGCAGAACGGTGTGAGTCAGACTGAGCGCGTGCAGAGCGGTGTGAGCCAGACTGAGCGCGTGCAGAACGGTGTGATCCAGACTGAGCGCGTGCAGAGTGGTGTGATCCAGACTGAGTGCGTGTAGAACGGTGTGAGTCAGACTGAGAGCGTGCAGACTAGTGTGATCCAGACTGAGCGCGTGCAGAGCGGTGTGATCCAGACTGAGCGCGTGCAGAACGGTGTGATCCAGACTGAGCGCGTGCAGAGCGGTGTGATCCAGACTGAGCGCGTGCAGAACGGTGTGATCCAGACTGAGCGCGTGCAGAGCGGTGTGATCCAGACTGAGCGCGTGCAGAGCGGTGTGATCCAGACTGAGCGCGTGCAGAGCGGTGTGATCCAGACTGAGCGTGTGCAGAACGGTGTGATCCAGACTGAGCGCGTGCAGAGCGGTGTGATCCAGACTGAGTGCGTGCAGAACGGTGTGATCCAGACTGAGCGCGTGCAGACTAGTGTGATCCAGACTGAGCGCGTGCAGAGCGGTGTGATCCAGACTGAGCGCGTGCAGAACGGTGTGATCCAGACTGAGTGCGTGCAGAGCGGTGTGATCCAGACTGAGCGCGTGCAGAACGGTGTGATCCAGACTGAAAGCGTGTGCAGAACGGTGTGATCCAGACTGAGCGCGTGCAGAGCGGTGTCCACATGATCGAGCAGTGACCGTGCTTTGCTCTTGCCTCGGTTCCACTCAGAAATCTGTCCTCGACCGTGAATGTAACGAGCGAATTCGGGGTGGGAGGATTCTTCCCCTACGGTGCGGAGGGAACGTTAACTGGAGCTGCCACCTGTTTCTATGCCTTCGTGGGTTTCGACTGCATTGCCACTACAGGTAACACTTTGACGATAACCCACTACAGGTAAACATCTAAAGGTCAACCTCTACCTTCTCGGGAGTGAGCCCACAGTGAGCAGTTATAAACCTGCGGGTGCCCAGTTCTGCTGCTAGTGGGGGTGCGAGAGATTCCATGTAAAAACACAGCAATATGCACTCTATGTCTGTCCCTGTATTGGTTTATGTTTGTGAGTAGACTCGTGAGTAGTTTCATTTCAGCATCAAATCAATGGCTTAAATGATGTGATTAAACCTGATTTGGATTAAAATTCAGGAAGTTGTACATCCCTACTGGCTTAGAAGTCAGAAAGCATATTTTACTCTGTGGGGGGGGGGGGCCTGCACTCACTGTGGAAACTGCCTCTCTGCTGCCCCCTCCAGGCGAGGAGGTGAAAAACCCCCAGAAGTCCATCCCCTTGGGCATCGTGTCGTCTCTGCTCATCTGCTTTGTGGCGTATTTCGGGGTTTCGGCGGCCCTCACCCTCATGATGCCGTACTACCTGCTGAACATACACAGCCCGCTGCCCGCCGCCTTCGACTACATCGGCTGGAGCGCCGCCAAGTACGTGGTCGCTGTGGGCTCCCTCTGCGCCCTCTCCACCAGGTGAGGATCAAACAGAGATCGTCTAAAGGTGTGTGGTCAGAAGAAGAGAGATTAATATGTGTGTTGATTAACCCATTAAGACCTGGAGTGACGTTTAGGTCGCATCGATTTTGCGATTAATGAAATGCGCTGTGATTCGCTGAAATAGACGTGGGGAAATGAAGTGCACGTTGGTGTCGGCTTTTTTTTTTAAAATTTTTTCCAGAAAACCCTCAGGTTTTAAGAGGTTGTGTAGAATAATTGCTTAGGTTTTAATAGGCGTTTTTAGCAGGCATTTTAGGTCTGAATGGGTTAAGGGAAATCAGTGAATGGACTGTGATTGGATGAGGTAAATATGTGGTAAATATAGAATGCCTACCGGCCTGTGCCATCAAGCCACTGCAACAAGTCCAGAACGCTGCCGCACGTCTGGTGTTCAACCAGCCGAAGTTCACCCACGTCACCCCTCTACTCTCCTCTCTGCACTGGCTCCCCATTGCAGCACGCATCAGATTCAAATCACTGGTGCTCGCTTTTCAAGCAGCTAGAGGCACTGCTCCCCCATACCTCCAGTCACTCATCACTCCCTACACCCCAGCCAGACCCCTCCGCTCCGCCTCCTCTGGCAAACTGACTGCCCCATCCCTCCGGGCGCCTGGCAGCCACTCCTCGCAATCTCGTCTCTTCTCTGATCTTCTTGCGATCTTCCGCAAGAGACTCAAAACCCACCTTTTCAGACCCCACTACCACTGAATTCTGTACATCTAGCTAATTGTCATCACCACTGCCTACTTGCTCAAACACTATGTATCCCTGCTTACTCCATAAAAAAAAGATATATATTAAATTACTAACCTTTTCCTTCCCAGTGTTACAGGTATGGTATGCAGCTGCCTGCAATGATGTCTATCGCTGTATTACTGCACTGATTGATCTCTTGCGCAAACTATGATTGTTCCTACCATTTATGCACATCTTGTAAGTCGCTCTGGATAAGAGCGTCTGCTAAATGCTTAAAATGTAAATGTAAATGCAGTGTCGTGATACAATAATAGACATAATCGTTGGCAGCTGCAAACCGTACCTGTAACACAAGGAGGGAAAAGTTCGTGTTTTTTGTGTTTTTTGGGACAGACATCAACATAGATACATATTACAAAATGTAGTATTGAACATGAAAGCAGAAGTGATGACAATTAGTGGTAATGGAGTCTGAAGAGGTGGGTTTTCAGTCTCTTGCGGAAGATGGCCAGTGAGTCGGCGGTCCTGACCGAGTGCGGAAGATCATTTCACCACTGGGGGGTCAGGACAGAGAAGAGGCGAGACCGCGAGGAGCGGCTGCCGGGCACCCGCAGGGAAGGGACAGTCAGTTTGCCCGAGGAGGTGTAGCGAAGGGATCTGGTTGGGGTGTAGGGTGTGACGAGTGACTGGAGGTATGAGGTAGCAGATCCTCTAACAGCTTGATAGGCCAACACCAGTGATTTAAATTTGATGCGTGCTGCAATAGGGAGCCAGTGAAGAGAGGTGAGTAGAGGGGTGACATGTGTGTTGGTTGAACACCAGACGTGCAGCAGCATTCTGAACCAGCTGCAGTGACTTGATGGCACAGGCCGGTAGGCCTGCCAGCAAGGAATTACAGTAGTCCAGGCATGAGATCACCAGGGCCTGGACCAAATGTTGAATATGTGGATGAATATAGAGGTAAATGTTAAATGTGTGGTTGCGTTTGTGATTACGGTTTGGGCAGTCTCCTGGGCTCCATGTTTCCAATGCCACGTGTTATTTTCGCCATGGCGAGACGGGCTCCTCTTCAGGATCCTCAGCAGCGTTAGCAAACGGCAGAGCCCAGTGATAGCCACGCTTTCCTCCGGCACGGTGGCAGGTAAGGCACACCTGTACCAGCTGACATACCTGGGTTCAAATTATTTTTTTAAATAATGACAATATATACATGAACACCCCCTGCCCCCATTCCTCCAAATCTTCCCCCAATGACCTTGTATGTCATTCAAACAGGTAAAAGCAACTAATCAACTAATCAGCTTTTTCCAACAAAACTGCACAAATGCAATGAAACAACTCTGCTTAGGCATTACCTTACCTTACCTGTGTATCACTATATATGTGAGCTTAGATCTTTCTTGACCTTCCTTGCAAGCACTAGAGTTTGGCTACTTCGAGTAAGATAAGTCATGTTCCTGTGTGTAACAAAATGCAGTTAAACATTTTTTTAACTAATGTTTTTGGACTCATTATCATACATCCACATCCAGGCATATCAATTCAATCAACAATATACAAGTTGGCTGGGGTATGTGCAATGTCAACAGTAATGTTAGAATGCAAAGAACCTAAACATTTTTAGAGCTGAAATCTAAAGGGATTTGTCACAATTTGGCAGCTATTATGGCTCTCCTGTTTGACCTGAAGGCTTTGGTCAACATGATGTCCATCGGGACCCTGTTTGCCTATACCCTGGTGGCCATCTGCATTCTCATTCTCAGGTGAGCAGAACGAGATACTGCTAAATCTACACAAACGCCTTCTAAATTGCATGTGATCGAATGTCATTTTATGTATTGATAACTGCATTGATATTTGTAGTGTGCAGAGGAGAGGAGGAAACAAAATAATCAATATATCTTTAATAGAACAGTAGTGTTCAATCTTGCACTTGGAAACCCGCAGGGTGGCTGTTTTTAGTTTTCACCTTAAAATCGGTGACTAAGTTAGCTGTATAATCACCTGTTTTCATTGATCAAAGTGCTGAGTAACTGTAATATTCACACACCCTGTGGCCCTCCAGGGCAAGCATGAACGCTACTGTGCATGACCTCACTATATATTTGATTCCTTGCCAACACACATGTTATACACAAACATACATATGCACATACATACAGTATGTAAACGCACACACATACAAATACACATGAACACACACACACATGTGAACACACACACATATATTATACACACACACATATGTGAACACTCACACGCATATTATACACAAACACACACATTATATATAAGAACATAAGAATACATAATGATGAGAACGGGCCGTTCGGCCCATCTAGGCTCATCATGTCCTAATCTAAAGAGTATCTAGTACTATATCTACCCTGGACTTGAATAGCCCAAGCGTTTCTGCCTCTACTACCTGACCTGGCAAGCTGTTCCAGGCATTGACAACTCTCTGTGTAAAGAAAAACTTCCTAATATCTGTGCGGAATTTGCCTTGAACTAATTTCCACCTGTGGCCTCTTGTTCTGCTGACCCCACTTATCTTAAAAAATCTTTGGTATTTTACTTTGTTAATCCCTTTTAGGAATTTAAAAACCTCAATCAAATCCCCCCTAAGTCTTCGTTTGCTAAGTTTAAATAGATTGAGTGCCTTAAGTCTATCATCATAACTTTTACTATATATACACACACACACACACACACACACACACACACACACACACACACACACACACACACACACACACACACACACACACACACACAGGATCAAAGGATGTGTTCAATATTACTGATTGCTACTTTGGCTGTCGGTTTCTCTCTCCTTTGTGTTTCCCATAACAATATTAGATGTGTTACTACACATGTGCTCTGTCCCTACAAGTGCCAGGTAGACCCCTGTGATACACACACACGCACACAAATATATACACACACACACACATACACACACAAATATATACACGCATGTCCTCTGTCCTTACAGGTACCAGGTAGACCCCTGTGAGGACAGCAGTGAGATCCATAAAGCTGAGTCTCCCTCCAGGCTGCGCTTCCTCTACCCACCCTCTCTCCCCACAGCGGAAACTTCCAGAATCGTGACAACATGCACCATTTTCATCGGTAAGAAAGTAGCTCTCCCAGTTTGAATGAACTGCTTGTTGCTGAAATGACTGGATTTGGCTGAACAACAATAGGAATTAAATGTATATGGATATAGATATTTAATATGAATAACAAAATGATTATGACCTGATATGAGTAGGCCAAGAGAGTACCAAACCTGAGTCAAATTTTAACCCTTTAGACAACAGTAACATTCCTACAGATTTTAAATTTTAAAAAGAAAGAACAAATTCTTCTTTCATATGATTGTATGTTTTGGTTAGTGACATTTTTCTCATGGATCTGCAGGAGTGTTATCAAATTTCGGCATCTAAACACATATAGAATTTGAAATGCGTATTTCACCCAGGTCTGACCATGGTTTGACCCAGGTCAGGTGGGTGCCTTGGTCCTGTGGCCCTCCGGCTGTACTGTATAACAGCATGTGTCGGCTCAGTGCATGTGATGTGTGGCCCCTGCAGTCGGCATGGCACTGGCTCTCGCTGTGATCCTCACGGAGGCACTGGGGCCCCTGCTGCATAAGGAGGTGTGGAGTCTTTTCTCCGTGTCACTGGTCCTGCTGTGCATCATACTGGTCACCCTGGTCATCTGGAGACAGCCACAGAACCCAACTAGGGCTGCTTTCATGGTGAGAGAGACTGCACACACACATGACACACACACATGACACACACCCACTCACTCACACACACACACACACACACACACACACACACACACACACACATACTCTCACACACACTCACACACTCATACACACTCTCACTCACACACACACACACACACTCACTCACTCACACACACACACACACACACTCTCATACTCACTCTCACACACACATACACACTCACACATACTTACCACCTTGGTCATCTGGAGACAGCCACAGAACCTAACCAGGGCTGCTTTCATGGTGAGAGAAAGACTACACACATACACACTCACTCACTCACACACACACACACACACACAGACACACACACACACATACTCATACTCACACACACACTCACACACTTATACACACACTCACTCACACACACACACACAGACACACACTCACTCACTCACACACACACACACACATACTCACACACACACACACACTCACACACCCATACTCACACACACACACACACACACACACACACACAGACACACACTCACTCACTAACTCACTAACTCACACACACACACACACACACACACACACACACACTAATACACACACTCACTCACTCATCATCATCGGCGGTCACTCGAGGTCGAGTATGACTGTCCTCCCTTTTGGTCCCTGTGGGTCTTCAGGTGGGCGAAGAGGTCAATCCTGGAGCCGCATATTTTGGTGCAGTGTGGGCAGGGGTGGGTGGTGGTGGTCGTGGGTTGGGATTGGGCCTTTTTGGTGGAAACTCTCTCCTTTCTGAGTTTGCGCTTGTCTTCTGCAGCACGGCGGAGATCGTTATTATATAGTGCAGCACCTTCACTGACAAGTTTTCTCCAGGTCGCCCTGTTGGTTGCTGTGTCCTCCAAGGTCTTAGGGTCTATGTGGCATTTTTTGATGTTCGCTTTGATGTTGTCCTTATACCTTTTCTTTTGACCTCCCGGGGCACGTTGTCCTGTGAGAAGCTGGGAGTATAGGACTTGTTTTGGAAGGCGAGAGTCAGGCATACGGATGACATGGCCAGTCCATCTGATCTGGTGTTGGGCGATGGTGGCAGGGATAGCGGGAATGTTAGCCTCCTCCAGGACGCTGGTGTTGGTGCGTCTATCTTCCCAGGTGATCTTGAGGATTTTTCGGAGGCAGCTCTGATGATGTGCCTCTAGTGCCTTCAGGTGCCTGCTGTATGTGGTCCAGGATTCTGATCCATACAGTAGGGTGGGCAACACTACCGCTCTGTAGACCAGAATTTTTGTCCTGGCCTGGAGGTCGCGGTTTTCAAAAACCCTTTTTCTCAGTCTAGAGAAAGCCCCACTGGCACAGCTGAGGCTGTGGTGTATTTCCTCATCAAGCAATGCTTTGGAGGATAGGAGGCTACCGAGATATGCAAAGTGGTCCACATTTTCCAGTCTGGTTTTGTCAACAGAGATAGCTGGGAGTGGAGTGTGGGTATTTGTGTTGGGTGGTGGCTGGTAGAGGATCTGGGTCTTTTTTATGTTAAGGGCCAGACCAAACTGTTTGTATGCCTTGGCGAAAGCATCCAGAGTGCACTGTAGGTCCTCTTCTGAATGGGCCACGAGAGCGTTGTCGTCGGCATACTGCAGTTCCATGATGGATAGGGTGGTGGTTCTGCTTTTAGCCCTGAATCTGTTGATGTTCAGGAGTTGTCCGTCAGTCCTGTACATGATTCTGACTCTTTGAGGCAGGTGTTTACCCGTAAGATGGAGTATAGCAGAAATGAAAATGGAGAACAGGGTAGGAGCAATAACACAGCCCTGCTTGACTCCAGTGTCAACCCTAAAGGGTTCCGTTTCATCTCCACTGCCACTGAGTACTGTGGCTGACATATTGTCATGCAGCAGTCTCAGTATCCAGATGTACTTGTCTGGGCAGCCAATTTTTGCCAGAACCAGCCAGAGAGCCTGACGGTTCACAGAGTCAAAAGCTTTGGAGAGGTCTATGAAGGCCATGTATAGTGGCTGATTTTGTTCCCGGCATTTTTCCTGTAGTTGGCGAGCAATGAAAATCATGTCCGTGGTACCTCTGTTTGGGAAAAATCCACTCTGAGACTCAGGGAGAATGTTTTCTGACAGGGGGAGGAGTCTATTAGCCAAAACCCGAGCAAGAATTTTCCCAGTGGTGGGCAGGAGGGAAATGCCACGGTAATTTCCGCAGTCTGCCATGTCTCCCTTCTTAAAAATTTAGACAATTAGGGCATCCCTAAGTTGTGCAGGGATTTCCTCCTTTTCCCATATTTTGAGGAGCAGGGCATGGATGTGGCTAAGGAGATCTGGCCCACCGTCCTTCAGGATTTCAGCTGGAATGCCATCAGGTCCAGCGGCCTTGTTGTTCTTCATCTTCCTTATAGCATCCTGCACCTCGTTCCGACTGGGTGGTGCTCCCATATTCTCATTGATGGGTTGTTGAGGGAGTTGGTCAAGGGCCTCCATCTCAGGAGTGGTGTCCCTGTTCAGTAGCTCCTCATAATGCTCTTTCCATCTGTTTGCCATTGACTCATTATCTTTCAGCAGCATTAGCCCATCTTTGGAGCGAAGGGGGGCTAGGCAACGGTGGCTGGGGCCGTATACCCCTCTTGTGGCATCGAATAAACCTCTGGTATCCCCACAGTCAGCAATCTGCTGGATCTCCAGAGCCTTCCTTGTCCACCACTGGTTCTTCAGTTGCCTAACCTGAGATTGAACAGCTGCCTTTACTTTGGCATGAGCTGCTCTTTTAGCCTTGCAGTTGATGTCATTTTGCCAGGCAATAAAGGTTTGCCGCTTGATGTCAATGAGCTGTTGGATTTCGTTGTCATTCTCATCGTACCAGTCTTGATGTTTCCGGGTTTTGTAGCCAAGGGTGCTTTTGCAGGAGTCCATGGTGATAGACTTAAGCAGGTCCCAGTGTGTTTCAATATCTTCTGAGTATTGCTTGGGCAGATCAGCGCTGAGAGTAGCCTGGAGCTGTTGTCGAAAGGTGGTGTCACCCAGCCGTTCAATGTTGAGCTTTGGCCGGCACTGTCTTTTTTGCACCCTTCTTTTCCGCATGAGACTTTATTTTTTTATTTTATTTAACCATTCTTTAACCAGGTAAAAATCCCATTGAGATTAAAAATCTCTTTTTCGAGGGAGACCTGGCCAAGACAGGCAGCAGCACATAAATAAAAAACAGTTTCAGATACGAACACAAAAAGGAAATAAAATTACAAAGAATAAAACAAGCATGGGGAACATTTCAACACAGCAGTTTCCAAGGAATCAACCAGGTACATCAAAAACATTGGCAACATAAGGAGTCTGCCTCTAATTCATTCATTTTGAACTTAAAAGCACTCAACGACATCAACCGATCAAGTTTCAAAACACTCTGCAACTTATTCCATGCCGAGGGAGCAGAATACACAAATGCCCTTTTTCCATTTTCGGTGCGTGCTTTTGGTACATTGAGCAAGAATAAGTCCTGAGAACGCAAGGAGTACTGTCCGGCACTTTTCTGCGTGATAAAAACACATAAATAGTGTGGGAGCAGACCAAGAATTGCCTTATAAATAAATGTGTACCAATGACAGAGCCTACGGGAGGCCAGAGCAGGCCATCCCACCCGAGAGTATAACTCACAGTGGTGAGTCAAAGCTTTACAGTTGGTAATGAACCTCAAGGAAGCATGATAAGCTGTGTCAACCTTATGAAGACATTGAGCAGAGGCATGCATATATAAAAGATCACCGTAGTCCAGCACAGATAAAAGTGGCAGCAACAAGTCGCTTTTTTTACATTAAAAGAAAAACACAACTTATTTCGAAAATAAAAACCCAGTTTTAGCCTCAGCTTTTTTCACCAGGTTCATCACATGTGGCTTAAAAGTGAGGGAGTCATCAATCAAGATACCCAGGTACTTATAAGAGTTTACAACCTCAATTTCCCTACCCTCAAGAGTGACCACCGAAGGGATAATTTGAGGCCTATTCCTAGCATTGGTAAACAGCATAAGTTTAGTCTTATCTGCATTGAGAACAAGTTTCAGCTGGAACAGGGTATTTTGAACAACATTAAAAGCATTCTGCAAGGATTCAATGGCCTGTGCAAGAGTTGACGCACAACAGTATATAACCGTGTCATCAGCATAAAAATGAAAATTTGCATCTGAATCTGACACATTTTGACCCAGATTATTTATATAAATAGTGAATAAAAGTGGACCTAATACAGAGCCCTGTGGTACCCCCTTGCAAACAGGTACAATATCAGAACATAGACCTTCATATCTAATGCACTGAGATCTATCGCCCAGGTAGTTAGAGAACCAAGCGACTGCCTGCTCCGAGAGTCCTGAGTTAAGAAGTCTAAGTTTTAAAACACCATGATCAACTGTGTCAAAAGCTTTAGACAGATCAATAAAAAGTGATGCACAATGTTGCTTCTTGTCAAGTGCAACAGAAATGTCATTTACCACCTTCAATGCAGCTGTAATGGTACTATGTTTTTTCCTAAAGCCTGATTGATAGTTTGATAAAATGGCATTTGTGTATAAAAACTCCTTTAATTGATCACTCACAAGAGCTTCAAGAATCTTTACCAGAGCTGATAAGTTAGATATTGGCCTATAGTTATTTAAAATAGCTGGATCGCCCCCTTTTAATAAAGGGAGAACAAAAGCAGATTTCCATATCCTCGGGATTTCCTTACTTTCCACTGTAAGATTAAAAAGATATGCAAGAGGCCCTGCTATAAAAATCAGCTGCCAATTTCAGAAAGTATGGCTCCATAAGATCAGGTCCTGGGGACTTTCTATGATCTAAGGCTTTTAGGGCTTTATGAACTTCCTGCATAGAGAAGGGTAAGAAATTAAAAGACTGACCAGTGTACACTGGAGCGTCGACGCTCTGATCAGTACTGGGTTTCACAGATGCAGAACAAGCAGAGTCAAACAAGGAGCCAGAAGATATAAAATGCTCATTAAAACAATTCAGTATCTCCATTTTATCATGAACAGCAACAGACTCCTTCATAACAGAGGTAGGTACAGCTTGGGAGTTTTTGCTCACAGAAAGGGATTTTATGGTTTTCCAAAATCTCTTAGGGTCATTTAGATTTTCAGTGTTGACAGACAGATAATATTCTGATTTGGCATTCTTAATAAGAGAGGAGCATTTGTTTCTTAATTGTCTAAAAACAAGCCAGTCAGTAGTAAAACCTGTTGTCCTTGCCTTAGCCCAAGCCACATTACGCTCATGAATAATATGTGCTAGCTCAGGAGAAAACCATGGGTTGTCCCGCCCCTTCACTCTATATCTCCTGAATGGGGCATGTCTATTTATGATTTGCGTAAAACCATCATTAAAGAATGCCCAGGCTGTCTCCACATCAGGGATCAGCTCTGTTCTACTCCAATTAAAATTAAACAAATCATGAAAAAACCCTGTTCATTAAAATGCTTAAGATTCCTCTTACAAATGACGCGTGGTTTTAATTTAGGGACCCTAGTGTCCCTGACAGCAACAACACAATGGTCACTTAGGTCATTGCAAAAACACCAACAGCTGAAAATTTATGAGGAACATTTGACAGAATCAAATCAATTAAAGTGGACTTCTCAGGACATCTAAGACTTGGACGAGTGGGTGAATTTATCAACTGGGTAAGATTGACGGAATCACAGAATGATTTAAAATCGTCAGATGCTGGTTTAAGCCAGTCCCAGTTGAGATCACCAGCCAACACAATTTTGCTATAGGTAAGTTTGGATAAAAGGTGCGTCAAAGACTGCAACGCTTCGTTTAAGGCAGACGGAGGCCTGTAACACCCAACAACAGTTATACTGAGGCCATTAGCTATTTCTACGTTCACTGCCAGAAATTCCAATTGCTTGGAGATTGATTCAGACAGAACTACCCTGACGTGAAATTTAGATTTCACATAAATAGCAACACCGCCACATTTCTTTGGTCTGTCAGCACGATAAACATTGTAACCATTCATGTTTATATCTTTATCAGTAACTGATTTTGTTAGCCAGGTTTCGGATATTACAACAATGTCCGCGTCTGTTGATTTAACCCATATTCTAAGCGGATCCATTTTGGGTAACAAGCTGCGCACATTGAGATGAATAATATTTAGACCAGACAGTGATTTCAGATCAGATGGTGTCTGAATACACTGCAACTCAGGGCCAGGGTTTGGATGTACGTTACCAGATATAAGTAATAATAAAACAATCAGCCATCTCTGTTTAGCAACATTACATGACAAATCCTTTTCATCCGTTAAATCTGAACAAGATCTCTCATTGAACAGAAAGTAGTTATTTAGAGCCAGAAGGCTTTGAAGGCGGTAAATCTCGAGCAAGTTCAATGCTAAGTTCACGTCCTGAGCCAACTGCTTCGGAGTTTGCACGGAATGCTCAACAGCCATAGAGCAAGTGCATCCATAATATCAATATCCAGCGGGCAATACACATTGTCCGATGAAATCACCAGGAACGATCACTTGCTTCTAAGTCCCACACAGACAACGCGCAAAGTAGAATCACGAGAAACCCCATTTTCTCTGACCAGAGTGTGTGTGTTTGAGTGAGACTGCTCAGCAGACCGCAAGCAGGGGGGAAGAGAAGTGTCGTCGCCAGGTGTAGAGGCCAGGCAGGCGGAGACTGAAAAGCGCAGGTAGTCTTCAAAACCCAGGAGAGTTGGCGAAATTGAATTCGCAGGTTTATATCCCAAATATGATCCAGGAAAGATATATGCTCATACTCTTCATAGAAATAAAGTTTGCAAATGCACTATATAAAAACTTTGCTTGACTTCAATATGAATGTTAAAAGAATAAAAGACTTGTTAGTAAAAAACAAACGACACTTAACACTGACGTGGACTGACATGCTGCCATGCTGCCATCTTGGATTCGTATATGTGACGAGACTGATGGACATGATGGAGCGGATGAGGCGGTGGTCTGTCCAGCAGTCATCCACGCTGGTCATCGCTCTGGTGTTGAGCACGTCATGGCAGTCTTTGGTTCGGATGACTACGTAATCGATGAGGTGCCAGAGCTTAGAGCGAGGATGCATCCAGGATGTTTTGAGTTTATTCTTTTGGCGGAAAAGTGTGTTGGTGATGACCAGGCTGTGTTCTGAACACTTTGATAGCAGTAAAATGCAGTTGGAGTTTGTGTTGCCAACTCCTTCCTTCCCTATTGTGCCTCTCCATAGATTGTGGTTTCGTCCCACCCTGGCATTGAAATCTCCAAGAAGGATTAGCTTGTCCACCTTGGGGACTTTGGTTAGGATGTTGTCCTGTGCATCAAGTGTTGGAGCGTAGGCATTAACAACTGTGGCCTTTGGGCCACCTGCAAGCGTCAGGCGTATGGTCATTAGGCGTTCATTGATGCCCACAGGGAGTTCAGAGAGGTGGCTGATGAGGCTGTTCTTAATAGCAAAACCCACACTGTGGATCCTTTGCTCATCAGCAGGTTTTCCTTTCCAGAAGAAAGTATACCCACCTTTCTCCTCCTTCAGCTGCCCTTCATCAGCCAGTCGGGTTTCGGAGAGTGCTGCAATATCGATCCGGAATCTCCTTAGCTCCCTGGCGATGATGGCAGTTCGCCTTTCAGGTCGATCGCTGTGTTTATTGTCCATAAGGGTCCGCACGTTCCAGGTTCCAATATAAATCTTTAGTTTATTTTTTTGACCGCGTAGTGGTGATCCCTCTGGGTGCGGTAGCCCAGACAGGAGTTTATGAGGTAGGCTATGTTTAGGGCACCTTTTCTAGCCCCTTCCCCTACTGGGGTGAGCAGAGTGGATCCTATATAGGACTGCTCAGTCGTGGGTGCAGCTGCCGAAAAGCTCTTTCTGCCTCAGTCCAAGAGCTTAGCGACTGAGTCAAACACCCACCGCCTGTGTGTCAGGTTGTGGCTAGGAGCTTCCAGACTTCACGGTCCTGCCCCCGTCACCACTTCCTGATCGCCACAGGACTTTGAAAATCCAGGATGTTGAACGGTCCGATTCCCTTTTGGGAGGACGCCTGTGCGTGGAATCTTTTAATGTGGGGAGACTGATGCACAGGCAGCCTCCACACAGTCCTTGGCATAGAACGGGCCAGGATCCAGTGGCACGGAAACCAAGACAACTGGGGGCCCATTATTGCTGCAGCCTTCTTCCGCCTTTGCGGCCGTTGTGGTGCTCCTCACAGCCACCATCTTCCGCCCGCTCTGCCGTTGAGGACTTGGTTGCTATTAGCCCATAGCTGGGGCAGTGGTTGAGAGGCACCAGGGTGTGTCCACACACCGGTGGGCCTGCATGCCTTCTCTCTGGGGCCCACTGCTGCTCCGAGATCCCGTACAGTTTGGCCTGGAACCGCAAAGTACCCAGTTACCGTGTGTGGCCACGAGGAGGCACTGCAGGAGTCTTGGCGGTGGAGAGGCTATGTACCGGCAGGAGGAGACTTACGCACTCGGCGTGCAGCATGCAGCATGCACTATCTACAGGCACTACAACCCCAGTAATACTGCACTGGCGCGTCACATGCAGTAACACACACACAGTCACTCACTCACTCACTCACACACACACACACACAGACACACACTCACTCACTCACACACACACACACACAAACACACACTCACACATACACATTCACACACACACTGAGCCCCCGCCCCCTCTTGTGTGTGTGCAGGTTCCCTTCCTCCCCGTGCTCCCTGTCGTCAGCGTGTTCATCAACATTTACCTGATTGTCCAGCTGGGACCCGACACCTGGATGCGCTACGCTGTGTGGATGGCAGTGGGTGAGCACCCCCACATATTCACATATCCACTGGGCTAATTCACCTTCTGTAACATTACACTACACTGCACTACAGCCATTTAGCAACACTCTTATCTGAAAGCGACAAACTGCACGAGAACATAAGTGCATCCGCACGAGTGTGATGAGCAACAGTGACGCAGATCTGGAAAACAACACTCCCAGACCGCTGAATGTACGAGCAACATCACTAAAGAGCTACTGCAAGATATCTATGCTCATTCTACAACCGTGCCTCAAATTGTAAATATCTAGATACATCCAATACCATTACACACATCCGATACCCATGGTCGTATCTACCATTGAGGACCCCGAGGTAATTACCTCTATATGAGTCTGAGTTGTATTTTTTTTACATACGGATTTCTTGAAATGATGCTCCATTTTCCCAAAACTCTAAACAGAAATGCATAACTGCACACTCATCTTCACAAACCATGTAAACCAAACTTTGCCTTCAGACATAACACAAAAGCCATGAAATACACATGCACTACAAAATAGCCATTACACGCTGGTGAGATCAATTCAAAACACTACCATAAAAACCTGTTACTGCAATGAATAATGACGCTTATGGTTTTCCCCCAGAACAACCTCTTTACATGATGAACACAATATAAAGACACAACACATGTATACATTTGCATTTTTTTTAATTCCTCAATGTACTGTAGTAAAATAAACTGAAATTAAGTGAAAAAGTAAATGTACTGTAAAAATATGCAACTGATACATAAAGAACATAGAATACAGTAAAATAATTTCCATGTATTTACCAATATAAACCAATGAAAAAAACAAAACAGTTTGTACATAAAGAAAGAAATCAAATTTATTCTGCCTCAGCATCCCGTCTTTGGTCTGAGTCAGGCCAGAGATTCTCATCAACATCACAGGCAATATTAGCCCTAGCCAGGCAGCGAGGGAGAAAAACCCTTGCATGCCTTATCCACCCCTGGCAAGCCTCAACTGTAATATCTAAACAAGCCTACAAAAGTAGGCCATCATATAGCCTGTACTACAATATATACTGCTGTAATACATAGTGTGGTATAACGGCTTGTAACGTTAAGGTTGCAGGTTCAATCCCCAGGTGGGACACTGCCGTTTTACCCTTGAGCAAGGTACTTAACCTGAATTGCTTCAGTTAATATCCAGCTGTATAAATGGATTGTAAAGAAATGTAAACTGTAAGTCGCTCTGGATAAAAGCGTCTGCTAAATGCCTGTAATGTAATGTAATGTACATAACTGTACTCAAATACTTGATACAGTATGAAAAACCATACTTGCACCATCCTCTTCCTCTACTTTCAGGTCTTTATAGATCCATTGTTCCAAAACAAGTGAACTGACCCATGGCCCTTTTATCTATCTATCCATCCTGAGGTTCTGATTGGTGTGTGAACAATTTTGACTGTTAGTGTTTCTTCCTGGGGAATTGTGTGTTAATTGGGTTCAGGTTGTGATCACTTCAGTTAATGATATTGAATGCCAGTGCTTTCTAAATGAGCACATGGTGCAGCCAGTGATATATGAATGGATTTGTGTGTAGAGTTTTTCACAAAAAGTTAAACAAATCTGAATCATGTGTGAAAACAGGGGAATAGTGTTTATAGTTTGGGGAAATGGGTCTGTCTTTTAGTAGATGGCGTCATGGTTTGGGATGTTTAGTTAATAGGCCCAGTTATAGTGTGTAAGCGATCGAGAAAAACTGTAATAAAAGTGGTGAACTACTGTACATAAAATGACTTCACTTCGGTATAGCAAATCTTTTGTACAAAGTCAAGATAACCGCTTGCTCGCCTGATCACCATCATCGTCATTACTTCTGTGTGTGTGTGGTGATGAAGTGCACCCGTCCCGAGAGGGCGGATGTCATCGTTACTAAAATATCTTTACTCAGCAAAGATGACGCAGTGACGATGAGACATAAGATGAGACGACTGCTTCACAGCGGGAGTTGTAACTCAGACTGCTTATCTGAAGCCAAGTGAAGCATGATGTAGGTGTAGAAATCTTTCACATTATAAAAAAGTTGAATGCTTGTATTATAACCAGGTTAGTGCTATTCATCTCCAGAGATCATCTATCGATAGTTACTTTGTGTGTAATTGTGTGTAGTCGCTAGCCAAGCGTAGCTGTCTTTGTCTAGCTGACTGTTACACAAACCACATTTTAGTCAGACTTTACAGTGGTGATAGGCTCATTTAGGCTAACATTAGCTAACGTAGCATACGTTGACAGTGGTGATAGGCACAAACCTAGCTACATTTATTTTAGTGTACATTTTCATGACTTCTGTAATTCTCGACTCCTGGATAAGGCCTTTCCGATACTATAATATAACAAAGAAACACCTGAACAGATAAGTCATCTACATTAAAAAAGATAGCAAATGTCAATGGGTGGGAGTGTGGAGGGGGGGGGGGAGCCAAGACAGAGTCTGAAGAGATGGGTCTTCATTCTGCGGTGGAAGATGGGTAGTGATTCTACTGTCCTTACCCTTTTGTGACAGTCAAACCAGCCTAATATCATGCTTTTCTATGTGTTACAAAGCTTTTTCTAGTGTGCTGTTTCTCTGTATCCTTCTTTATTGAATTTCCCCTTTGGGGGTAATAAAGCCTAATTTTCAAGTCATGTCCATAAGTCACTAAGAGTGCCTGCTAAATTAACGTAACGCAATGGACTGGAGTAGAATGTAAGTGGCATGGGATGCAAAGTAGTGTCAATAACAGACTGCTGTGGGGTGACCCGGGGCCACTGGGCAACTCTGTCTCTCCGTCCCTCAGGATTCTTCATCTACTTCGGCTACGGCGTGCGCCACAGCGTGCAGAAACAGCGGCTGATCAACGCACAGAACCACTTCAGCATCCAGGCCAGCGCGGCTGCCACAGGGGGGGGTGTGGTCAGTACTGACGAGGGTGGGGCCAATGTGGAGAAGGTGGAGCCAAAGTAGCAGTCTTGGACAGGGGTGCACAGGTTCGGTCCTGGAGATCTGCTGGGCGTGCAGGCTTTCTGTTCCAGCACTGACACACCTGATCTCAAAATTCATTGTCTTGATGAGCAGTTGATTAATAAAATCAGGTGTGTTAGTGTCATGGTTCCAAAAACCTCTCCTTTTTAAAATGCTGGTTAAGAATACACTTAATTGTGTCATGTATGCAATATACAATTTACTGTTATATTGAAGAAGAGAGGAGCTATTGCTGAAATAGTATCGTGGTAACATTTCTGTAAAATCTTAAATAATATCTGATGTTAAACAAAAAGTGATTAAATAAGATTTTTTTATTTTTGTTATGTGCATTATTAAAATAAAAATGGAAGTAATTCTACTTGTACAGTATGTATTACATGTATTACATTGATAGTGTTTGACAGTATGTGGGTTATATATTTTAGGATCATATTGATGGTCTTTTTTTATATTTATGTATCATAAACATAACAATGCATATCCTTTACAATACAAACTCACGCCTGAATAAAATTCAACAAATAAACCGTGTAGGAGAAGTGTGTTCTTTAACAGATGAAGCTATGTAGGACAGTGGGTGCAGTTTGGAGGGGTAAATTGCACATACTGTAGCACTGTGATGGATGAGGTGCGGGTCACTCCTGCACCAGAAGCGGAAAGTCCAGCCAGAACCGGGCTGAAACCTGACACCCCCAGACCTCCCTCCCTCTCCACCCCACTGCACTGGAGACAGGAGGAACAAAGCCCCCTTTCACAGACCAGAGTCTCTGTCACATCAATCACACCCTCACCGATCTCCCTCCTGGAATCTGGGCATGCTACAATAACACTGCCATTTGCTAGCAGCTGCAACTACCTGCTCAGTAAGGTGAAAACTGGTTCTGTGTGGCTCAGTTGGTAGAGCATGGCGTTGGCAACAATTAGGCTGTAGGTTAAATTTCCACTGGGATCACATGAACTGAAAAATGTATGCATTCACTACTGTAAGTCGCTTTGGATAAAAGTGCCTGCTAAATGGCACATATATTATATTATAAAACACACGTACAGAGGCCTCAGTGTGCAGAATTTCACTTGATCCCATCAGAGGGAACATGTAACGTGAAGGTGAATGGACGCGTGCTAGCACAAACAACCCTGCGTACACCTTTTCTCCTGATGGAATGGAATCTATCACCAGTGCTATAGCTTTATAGCATTATGTTCCAGGAACCCAGCTTTGTAAGGTAGCGTAAGGACAGGACCCCTCCTCCAACACGCATCTGACATACTTTAACTCTTTAGATCACAATCACATGAAAGAATTTGCTCTGATATTGGTGAACATTTCATCTGTGTTTCTTTTAAAGTTGTCAGTAATCTGCAGGAATCTGACTGGTGTCTAAAGGGTTATTTCAAAAATAATGATTTGACCCAGGTCTGTTTGTAAGGTGCTACAAGGTACAGGGTGCTGCTCCCACAGCCAGTGCAGAGAGAGAGAGAGATAGAGAGCAAGAGAGAGAGAGATGAGGGTGGAAATGCAGTTTCTACTGCTGTTGTCAGGAGCAGTAGCAGGAGCAGAACGTATGGGGCCTGGTCAGTAGTATAATGTGGGTATTTGAGAGGGTTTGAGTTCTGGGCTCCGTGGCTCAGCCGTTTGGTGGCCCCGGCTAGATAAACACTCTGCTAGCCACAGTGGGTGGGGCCAGGACCAGCTATACAAACACTCAAGGGGGGGGCAGGATCCTGTGATTGGAGAGGAAGGACGGGTGAATAGGCCCTTTGATTGAGCGCAGAGGAATTTGGGCTCTCGATGCCACTGCCCTGCATGGGGGGTGGGGAGGGGGTGGAGGGGATTCATGTGAAACTGGTTAACAGCTGATGGCTCGGTCTGTATGCACCTCCCCCACCCCCACCTCCCCAGGGTCTCTGCTGGACTGTGAGCAGCTCTGCACTCCTCCATAGCCAGGCGCCTGGTCCATGCGCAGTACCCTGAAACTCTCCTTCGTGCAGTGATGGATCAGAGGCTCGCGTTCAGTGTGGTTGTCCTCGGCCTTCTGCTCCTGGAATGTGGTGAGTTTCCACTTTATTCATTATCATGCCTGTGTTCAGTGTCATAACGGCTCAGAGGGCTCCTTCTCTCACCTGGCTGGGCTGTTCTATTCCACAGACCTGCTGTAGGGGGTAAACAAGGTCAAACTCACTTCGTTTCCCTCCTAATTCTCCTGGAGGGCCTACGGATGAGGGCTGATGTTGTCAAACTTACAGCAGCGCTGGGGTGGCTTTATATCTGCCTCTCTCCAGGCACTCAGTAATTATTCAGTTATTCATTTTAGATAATATTGTGTTACCCGAGATCTACTTAACCAATTTAATAATAAATTAAATTATTTGTAACTTTAGCTCTGCGTGTGTGGGGGGGATTTGGGTGGGGGAGGCTGTTACTTGGTAATTAGGGTAATTAATGTGTGTGTGTGTGTGTGTGTGTGTGTGTGATTATGTGTGTGTCTCTGCCCAGGTCTCTGTCAGAAGGACCAGGACAGCAGAGGGAAGACACCCAAAGCGAAATCGAAGAGCACGGTGAAGAAGCCCAAAACGGCCACGCCCAAACCGAGAGTCAAAGCCACCCCACGCCCAGCCTCTCCACCCCAGGTGTCCCTCACGCAGGTGCTGGACAAAGGAAAGTTCCAGAAGGTGGGGGACACGCTGAGCGTCCCGGCCGGGGGAACCCTGGAGCTCAGGTGCAAAGGCAAACCAGTGCAGTGGGCAGTTCCACACTACCTGGAGGAGGAGGACGAGGGCCGGCTCAGGTAACCCCCGGCGATGAACAGGAATGCCCCAGAAATCAGACATCCCACCTGTTGGGGGGGTATTAACGACAGGGTTTGGGGTCAATTCCATTTCAATTCAGTTAAGAACTGAAAATGGCCATAATGTTCTGTGGGAATTTTCTGAATTTAAATGGAATTGACAACCCCAACATACTCTTGGTCTATGTCACTGAATTTCTTTGGTAGATGTCCAACTGTATACTCACCCACCCACACTTGGACAGCAATGGATGTTAAAAATAAGTTTTTATCATTAAGAAATCTTAAAAAGCCAACATGTTTTGGTCAGCTGTATGCCTTCATCATCGGGGCAGTGCTAAGAGAGACAGACACAATGGTTCACACACCTGCAAACATACTAGATTTATAAATTAAACAACAGAATTACAACTGTGCAAAGGGGTACAACGCGTACGGCCCGTATGTGAGAAGAAAATAAGCCCTGACTGACAAACATAAGAGCTTCACGGAGATCAATGTGATTCAAGAAATGGCCTTGAAATGCAAAGCAAAAATACAACACTTGAGACAAGGCAGAGAGATGGGGCCCAAGTGCAGAGATGAAGCAGGAGGCAGATGTAAACTGAGGATTTATTATAAATGACGGACTAATGAAAACATGAGAACAACTCACAAACTGGGAGAAAATGCACACGAGTATAAATAATCAACACACTAACAAACAAACACAAGTAGTACAAAAGCTCAAAATGGTACCACTGAAACACTTGACTAGCAAACACAGGGGGGAGAACATTGAAGACAGAAAATAATGGCAGGAAAACAAGGCACAGGTGGAAACACTCAAGACAATGAAAGAAGGCACAGGTGAAAACAATCAAAACAATAAAACCATGAACCAATTATATAATAAAACAATTTGGGAACACAAAAGTCAAATACCATTTGACCGAGCAGGAACCATTACAGCACTGGCCTTGACTTATATTTCTGCAGTTGTGCATGTAAAGCCTGATTTACGCATGGTACAGACTACAGAGGGCCACATGGATGAAATGACGCAGTTGTGGCCCAAACGACAGTGCGCGCTGGTCTAAATCGGGGTCATAAATCATCTTTACTGCCACCTATTGTCCTGGAGTTTTAGTGAGGCACTCCGCTATTTGGAGTGCAAGAGCCATGAATGCCCTGACGCCGAGTGTAACCGTGAACGCCATGGAACCCGGATCAAGCATAAATCGGGCTTCATTGTGTTCCTGTAGTCTTTGATGTTATGGGATTGTTTTGCATCTACTGGTCCTGTGGCTCTTGTTAAGGTCAATGTAATCATGACCTCCAGCGAGTACCAAGACATTTTGTCCAAAAATGTGGTTCTCCGCCACCAGGAAGTTGAAACTCTTTCAGCCCTGATGATTACAGACCGGGCTCATCGCTTGTTGGAGTGAGCGCCGTGGATGAGGAATCGAGCTTCAGTGCGCTCCTGTAAGGCGTTTGCTCCTCGTTTGTCCCTCCTCTGTAGGACGCTGCAGCACGAGCGGTACGGCGTTCTCGTCCTGTCCAACGCTACGGGCGCCGATACGGGGGAGTATACCTGTTACCCCATGTACTGTGAGGAGGGCGACTGCAGGAAGGAGTACCACCGCGCGGTCAAGGTCTTCGTCTTCTTCCCTGGTAAAACCCTACCTCTCACTCCGCCGAGGAAAACATGTCAACACAGGTCCGACGGAGCGTGCTGGGAAAGCCAAGCTGCCACGTCCTTAACAACGGCCCTAGTAACTGGAATTTCCGAGATTTAACTCTGTATCAGATATAGTGATTCGTTTTCAATGAGACAAACTTTTCTTCGTCAAATTGAAAAGGATAGTTGAGGAATAGTTCCTTTTAATGAGGAATCAGGTGATCGAGGTTAAAAGTACAAAATTGAAGTA
Organism: Aldrovandia affinis; assembly: GCA_029706075.1. NCBI lineage: Eukaryota > Metazoa > Chordata > Actinopteri > Notacanthiformes > Halosauridae > Aldrovandia > Aldrovandia affinis. Next base: position 2,142,401 of record JAINUG010000126.1, on the reverse strand, counting down.
CAACTGCAGGTCCCACCTGTCGCTATGAAACATTGTGCTAGTATCTATGATATTAATACACCACAAACATCTGATAAAATGGTATATTGACATGAGGTTATGCAGCGATAAATCATTAACCAGAATCCTTGAGCTATGATTCTGTTTCTATGAAACCAGTGCAAGAGAGGCGCGAGTTCTCCTTTTGGTGTTCGATGCCGCCATCTGGTGGCCCGTTTTGGTACAGTCCGGAAAACTGGCGTAAACTCCAGCTCTGTCAACCTGTGCCTCAATTTGCATATACGTTGACTAAATGTTACATACAGGTAGTGGCCAAAAAGATAGAAAAAACAACATGAAGTCACTTCATAGGGTTACTGGGAGGGAGTTCTTGCTCACCTCATTAACTCCTTACCTCAAACTAATGCACGGATAACTTTTTGGTAAATAACATTAACGTTAACAATTCTAGGGGAACCGCTCGAGTGGTTTCAAACTGCCAGGATCTAAAGAGTTAATATATTTAAAATATATATCTGACCCAGGTCTGGGGGTCAGTACATGCTACAAATATGTAATAGTGTTCAAAAATAAAGTATACTAAGAGGACCCACATGTAATTGCATGTCATGAAAGTTTAAAAACAGTGTACACTGTTCAGTTACTACATGAAGTTGGTAGAATGAAAGAAAATACTGAAGCTGGCACACGGTGTAGAGTTATGACATTTAAGCAATGCAGAGTTCTGATTGTATCGTAGCTTAATGAATCTGCTACAGCTTCATAGTAGGTCACCCTGGGTGCCTGACTCACTCCTGACTCATCTCTGGTGCCTGACTCACCCGATTCATCCCGGTCCCTGCAGACCCTCAGGAGCTGTTTGTGCCATCGGCGGAATATTATGAGATGATCCAGCTGCGGACGGGCCGTCCGACCGTCCTGCCGTGTCAGGTGACCAACCCTCAGGCCGCTGTCTCGCTGCACCAAGAGTTCCCCCCCGAGGAGCTCAGAGTAGATGGCACTGAGATCTCCTTCAATGTGAAGAGGGGCTTCACCATCCACCGGCCCCGGCCCCACCACGCCGGCTCTGTCTTCTGCGTGGCGAGCCATGGTGCGCTGCGGCAGAGTTCCACAAAATATGTCCTGATCTACATTAACTGTGAGTGTCCCGCACATGCACCCCGTCCACGTGCTCCGCTACACGTTCCGCCCATATGCCCTGCCCTCCGTGTCAGATGATCCAGGAGTAACTCTTTTCTCCCTGTTAGACCCTGTGTCCCGTCCCTCTCCGATTATCCAGGCCTCCTCCACCTCCGTCCACATTGGTGAGAACCTGCAGGTCACCTGCTCAGTGCAGGGAGAGGTAGATGTGCTCATCGACTTCACCTGGGATTACCCAGGACAACAGGTAACTTTAATTTTTCTGACCCATATTTCCTGAAATCTCATTGGTGCCTGCAGATTTTTGAGGTTGGACTTTATCAATCATTACCACTCTATTGTGAGATTCGTCAGAAGTAGTAACTGACCATTGGTTTATTAGCAAAGCACAACCATGGAAGTTGGGCATATAGTTATACCACATTAGTTAGAACCTAATCAGGCTTTTACTTATGAGTCTGACAAGTGAGGCTAGTGATGATCCAACTGTGGTTTACATCTTGTGGTAAACCCTCTGTATTTACTCTGGTGAAGTCTTCTCTTGATTGTTGACTTTGACAAAGATACGCCTACCTCCTGGAGGGTGTTTCTTCACCAGGGAAATAATTATTCTGTCATCCACCACAGTTGATGTCCGTGGTCTTCTGGGCCTTTTGGTGTTCCTGAACACAGCAGTGCGTTCTTTCTTTTTAAGAATGTACCAAATAGTTCATTTGGCCACACTTTTTGTTTTTGCTATCTCTCTGATGGGTTTGTTTAGATTTTTCAGCCTAATGATGGCTTGCTTCACTGGCAGTGACAGCTCTTTGAACTTTATATTGAGAGTTAACAGCAACAAATTCCAAATGCAAATGCCACACTTGAAATCAACTCTAATCAACTCTAGACATTTTATCTCCTTACTTGTAAATGAAATAATGAGGGAATAACACACACCTGGCCATGGAACAGCAGAGCAGCCAATTGTCCAATTACCTTTGGTCCCTTAAAAAGGGGGGGACCACATATAAAAAGTACTGTAATTCCTATACCGTTCACCTGATTGGGATGTAAATACCCTCAAATTAAAGCTGAAATTCACCACTTTGACCTCATATTCATTCATTCCAACTCCAATATGCTGTGGTAAACAGCTAAAATAACAATAACTTTGTCAATGTCCAAATATTTATGGACCTGACTGTATATAGGTCAGGCATTTGTTTGTTTTGCAGATAGCTTTCTATCATATTACAGCTGCATCTTTGAGTAATGTATGCTTTTGACCTTTCTTCCTAAACCAATGCTAGCTCATTTTGAATGTTATCACCAATCATCTTAATGTTAGCTAGCTAGTTACACACTAGCTAGTTACTGAATAATGCCTGCTGACTATTATTGATAATATGGCTAACGTCATTCGTGAATCAACACCAAAATCAACCGCAACAGGTCATGTTGAATTCACAGCTAGCTAGTTGAAACTAGATGAAGTCGTCCTATTTGCTAGAAATTACATTTAGTTTGATGGTTTTCAATGTTAGCTTGTAGATAGCTAAATTTAGCTATATTTTAAACAACCTTTTATTTTGTTGAGACCATACATACACACTTGTGCAACATTAGCTACGTTCTAATTACCTTTGGATTGCTAGTTCGCATCCAGTTAGCTACTGTTGTAACAATATATGCTGTGTTGTACAAAGTGGGCCAGCGATTTTGTGTGAAAGTGGCCAATTAATGACTTTTAATCAAACGTGTCAGAGATAAAAATGTTAGCCATTGTAAGTGTTAGCTAGCTATGAGTATGTTGCAAGACTATATACCTAGTTTACTTGTTTAGTTGTATAACTGGATCTAATTTTGCACCCTTGTACAACACAGGTGTGAACCATGGTCCACTGTAGTTTTTCCACTCACAGTGAGCTGTCTTGGTTTGGTCTACCCCTACAGTAATGTCTGTGTTGGTTTGGTCCTCCTCTCACAATCAGCTCTGTGTTGGTTTGGTCCACCCCTCACAATGAGCTCTGTGTTGATTTGGTGCAGATTGGTAGGCCATTGTATACCCAAGACAGCGTGCAGCCTGTGCAGGGCAGTCAGGTACGGCAGCAGTCCCAAACCGTCCTGCTGGTGGACGAGGTCCGAGACGTGGACGATGGGATCTACACCTGCACCGCCCGGAACCTGGAGGGGTCCCGGTCCGTCTCCACCTCCGTCAAGGTGCTTCCAGCCCGCACCACCGCCCGCCCCCCCCGCAAGCCCTAACCCCACCCATACCACCACCACCTGCACCTGTAAGCCCTGAGCCCTGCCTGCACCACCACCCCTCTGCCTTGGTGGAGTGCGGGGGGGAGACTATTGGCATGGGACTCTCTCATGCACAGCACTGTGGTGAGTGGGCTGCATTGGGGGAATGGCCAGTACGCAGTACGACACACAGGAAGCGAGAAAATATCTGTGACGGAGAATCCAGTGCGTCTCAGACAGGTGGGAGGCCTGAGGGCTAGGCCGACACGAGGGAACTTCTGCTCCATTCTGCAGCACACAGCAGTCATTTATAAATGTGTTTTTATTATTATGTTGCTCTTTTTCCTGTTGGGTTTTACGTCTATGTATTTGTGTAAGTGAAATATTTAGTGCCGTGTCTTCATTTGCACAATGGATGGAATTCAGACAGTTATATCCTTTTTTCATTTTCTTAACTTATCTACTCCTTGGGTTTAAAACAAAAAATATGTCTATGCAATTATAACAACCCCATCTGTTACATTATCCTTGACTATTCTCTCTCTCTCTGTCCATCACAGATAAGCTGATATAAAGTATTAGCGGATTTCAAAAAGGGTATTTTCAAAAGGAAACGAAAGGAAACAAAATATACTAACTACATTCAACTTGTTCTCAAAATCTTTCACAATTCAGATTAACCCTTTGAGTAGTACAATCATTCTAGACATTCTAGTTGATTCTAATTGATGACATCATAAAGGGCTGCCAATGGAATCCTCAACGAACTGTAAAATTCCAGGATAGAACACTGAATTGGAACTAGAGCTCTCACAAAATCCACTCATCACAGGGATAATAAAGCTCCAGGCACTGTGGGAGTCAGTAATGGGTTTAACAGTTACATACCTTATGAAAATGACAGGAAGTCACATTTCAACCTAATAAAGCAACAGTTAATATAGGTAACAACAGCTAACCTAATAAGGCAACAGGTAACAGTGTAACATATCTATAGGGGCACCATTTGGGAATATCATTTAAAAATATACAATAAAACTGAAAATGTTTTCAACTGTCTTCTGATTGTATATGTGCATGTTTCACTCCTGATGAATCTCATTCAGCAGTCAAACTGATGGCCCGGTACTGTGATTGTAAAACAATCAGCAAGGGTATAACTTTTTGGGGTACATTTTCTTCTAATACTCCCTCAGCATTAAACAAAGTTTAACGGTTAATTTTTTTTTACTCTAGTAAACCTTTGTGGTCCGAAAGACCTGGAAAAACACATCAATGCACCTTTTTAAGAAGCTGTGTGCCAACCCTAAGACACATTACAATGTAAATAACTTTTTTTTTTGAAAGAGGGGAAGAAGGGAGGAGGAGAGGAAGAGGGGAAGCGATAAGATAACAGAGGGAGTTGAGAGGAGAGAACCAGATCCTTCTCTCTGCAGACAGAGAGAGCTTGACAGTTGCAGTAGATATACAGTTAGATGGACATAGGGGAATACAGCACAGCATAGAAACAGACATGTAGATAAATCTCTCCACAATTATTTCAAATGACACTTACCACACTGCAGCACCAAAGCATTCTGTTCATTCAAAAGAGCTATGGTAACCTTTGATAATGGCTATGAGTGAAATGATTAGTTTAATTTGTAGCAGTTAATACTTCCCCTGTATGCTATTGTGACATCATCAATGACCCTCGTCTATGTTTATGACATAATACCTGTGGCTTTGCATTGGTTCAGACACCCTCTGTGACACAATTAGTTCAGAGATAAATTAATCTATTTATTTCCTTTGTAGAGAGACAGCTGGTTGATATACAAAGACACAGACCCAGAGAGACAAAATAGATGTAGAAATATATATGTACCAGTCAGGTGAGACATAAAAACATAAGAATACATGATGAGAACAGACCGTTCACCCATCTAGGCCTGCCATTTACCTGCAGTCTAGAGCCAACATAGTCAAGTGTCGATTATCCAGCACTGCATCACAACTGGGCTTGAACACCCCAATGGCTCAACCCTGCACTTATCATGCTGCAGCACCACAACAAGAACATAATATGCATTTGTTTTTTGTTGATTTGTTTGTTAAAGGGCTTTGCTTTTTTTGATTGGCTATTTGATCATAGCCTTTCATAATGATTATGGGTACAAGGATCAAAGTTAAATGAATATGGTAGTAACACATGTAATACATCACCTGTAAGACATTGTGATATCACATTTACCTCACAGCCTGCAGGCAACACCCACTGGCTTTTGATTGTTTCAGAGCCGAGCTAATTATTCTGCACTCAACCCTGCATTTCCTGTTGACCGCTAGATGGAAACTTTCTAAGCGAATTACCCACTTCTAGATGTCCGCCACTATGTTATTTCCAAAGATGCCTTGCTGTATCCTCTATTCACAGCCCTTTCCAGAAACACATTTAATTCTGCTTATTAATAGAAGAAAGCACATATTCTTTCTTGTAACCAATAGTGTAAATGTTTTGTTAGGTGTTGATAGATTATCTTCTTTCAAACGATTGAAAGAGGATAATAGTCCATCCATCCATTATCTAAACCACTTATTCCTGGTCAGGGTCACGGGGGCTGGAGCCTATCCCAGCATGCGTTCTGGGCGAGAGGCAGGAATACACCCTGGACAGGTCGCCAATCCATCGCAGGGCACACACACCATTCACTCACACACTCATACCTATGGGCAATTTAAACTCTCCAATTAGCCTAACGTGCATGTCTTTGGACTGTGGGAAGAAACCAGAGTACCCGGAGGAAACCCACACGGACATGGGGAGAGCATGCAAACTCCGCACAGAAAGGCCCCCGGCCTGGATTCGAACCCAAGACCTTCTTGCTGTGAGGCGACAGCGCTATCCACTGCACCACCGTGCCGCCGAGGATAATAGTGTGATATAAATTATATTTTAGATGTTTCAGTATGTGGATATATTAATGAGCAAATCCAATATGGGAAAATATGACAAAAAAATATAGATTATTAGGCTTGGTAATTTGTCCATGAACATTTCTGCTTCAGATATAAATGACTCAATATGCTATTTTTAGTCATTTTGTTTTATTTGTATCAAATAAATATAGGGATAATATAAGAATAATTAGCGCTGATCTAAATTTGATACATAGCCTACCTGATACAGGACAGGAGAGAAATAAGGCCAGCAAACACAGGCACATCTCTCGAGCCCTGACATTTAAATATGCAAATTAATAAGCTGTCTTATTTTTGGGGGACCTCGAACACTGATTAGTGGGGCTGACATTTCAGTCAGGAACATCTGGAGCCCCGAGGAAATGCGTTTGCCTGCTTCCTGCATCGACACGAAAACTGGGCCAAATGTTAGGGAACTTCACTACGCTGAACTATAAATTATTGATTATATTTAGTTTTTATATTTTACTTACCATATTTGGGAGGGTGTATCACATAAAACATTAAGGCTTTATAGGCTGGCTTTATCCTCTTTCGGTTTTCGTAGTGAAATAGCCGGAAATAGTGGTAAGCTTAGTGTTTCAGTCCCAGCTATTTAGGGAACGATACCACAATGGGCGAGTTCAGAAGAGGCGCACATCACTGTGACATCATAGCGGTAGGCTTTTAGATCATGACAGCAGCTAACACTTTGAATTATATGTATTTATCTATTTTTTAATTTGCCACGGACATGACAAAAGCACCATTACAATGTTACAAACAAGCATCAGATTAATTGCATTAAGTGTTTATAGCCAAGTCTTCAACGCCTGTGCCTAATAAACTACAGGATAAATGTATTAAAAAATAAAAACAAACAAAAATACATGCATGAACACGTTAAAAAGGTACATCCACTCAATACAGCAAAATAACAAGTAATAAAACAAAATAAAAGCAATTGTAAATTAAATCATCAGAGCAACCATAGATACTTATAAAACACTATTTAAAAGTTTATTAAATGCATTGTATTTTAGCTATCTTAAATTACAGGCTCCGCATTGTCACAGCTGTTTTTCAGTAATTGTTGTCAAAACAAAACTTCACCTTCTGTTCTGTTCGACTGTAAACATCAATCACTCGAGACTGGCCACCAGTGACGTCGTGGGAGAAATGAATGAAATGCACGAGAAACGCGCGAGTCTTGACAGTGAGCGGTCTACTGCAGTACCGACCTGAACATACTGACCTCCAATAGCCCTCCAAGAGACGGGTCCCACATATTAGAAGTACTCCTGACAGAGCGAAAAAGAAAAGCGTATTTACATTTACAGTTTGGTAATTAGCAGGCCGACTTACAAAAGTGCACACAAATAGGTTAGGCAACAAGCAGCAACGATTCTGAGACAACACGTGTCCTTACGTAACATCGCATTTCGTAAGTGCCATAGTCTAGTAGTTTGAGGGAATAGTGTTAAATTGTTTGGGGATTTTGGGTGTAGGCTATGTGCATTTCGTTGCTCAGTTAAATCCCTCATGGCTTGTTGCTTCAAGTTTTTTTTGTTGGTTTTAAGGTTTGCTGGTAGGCTACATGCAGATGCCGTGTTGCTAGCTGGCAATTCTGTGTGGCTCTGAAAACAATATTTTCACTCACAAATCGCTCGCTAAAAATAGGTTGCTATTTGATGGAGGGATGAAGAGTGATCTTTCACCCTGACGGCTTCCGTTAATATTGCAAGAGGAGAAGGATGAGAGAAATCCCAAGGGAACAGACGGGGGCTCCTCGCATTAAATAATTCAGAAGCTGCTCAAAATTGCAGACAAAAGTATATATCTCTTAACCACAGATTTAGGCTACCTGCGAGGCAGCTCAGGTATGGATATATTGTGGAAAAGCAGTTAATCAGTTTTAAATGTCATTGTCGTCCTAAAAGCCAGTCCCCCAACTAATGCAGGGTCAGTTTGGTGCTTTTTATGTATTAGAGTAGATACATTCAAGAGAACAACACAAATAGCTTGTGCTTTACATTCTAATCTAGACTACAACAGAGCCGCAATGTGGCTAACTTCTTCCTCGGGTCGATTTCCATGTCTACGTATTCCGTCGTGTGCGGTTATTCCTTTTGATGGCGCTGTTGAGTTACACTCGTTCAGATAGCAAATCCTGTTGCGTGTGCGAGGTGAAGACTGAGTTGGAGAATTGCGCTATTGCATTGCATTGTACACAGTTCAAATCACAGCGAGGGAAAAGGAGGTATCCGGACAGCAGTGCAGTGCTGCAAGATCTGGTTCCCGCATCGGCGAAGTCTTACAGTCTTGAGCCAGGAATACATTATCGAGCTTGCGTACATCGCTAGAATCCAAGGACTGCGGTTTTCTGTCGTGTGTGAATCTACATTCTGGACATGGTAAGCGTTGACTACCTTCCTTGATAAGAAACCCGCTTCATACCGACATGTTTTAAACTGGGCTTCAGCGCTAGCTAGATGCTAGACTTTTCTCCTCCAAACTCGCTCTTTGGTGTAACGCTAGCAGCCCACGTCTGTAACTTGCTTATTAAGTTTCCAAGTTTAAACGGTCAAAAGTGAATTTCTTACATTGTGTTGGTAGCTAAATGTTCGATCAGCTAGTAGTAGCAAATGAATTAAATCGAACTTGTTACTGGTGGTAATACAACTAAATCTGACACAGCTAACATTAAAGCCGTCTGGGTACAGCTACGCAGCGTAGCTAAGTAACTAGTTAGATGATGTGGGTGGTGCTGTTTGTTAAATAGCACCACCTATAAATTGAGCTAGTAAGCTATAACTAGGTGGTTGAAAATGTTTCAATATAGTTTGATGTTATCATTAGCCAGTTCTTCAGTTTGTAGGCTATGTATTGCTATCCAGGCAGTGAAATGATACGTTTCATTTTTTGATATATGGTGAATTAGCTAGTTACTGTAGGTACAGTCACCTGTCACATACTGGCAACAAGCTACTAGTGGAGATTACGACTCGAGTTAAATAGCAAGCTAGCTCGCTATATATCATTTTGCAAACCAGTCGGCAATCGTATTAGTAACTCGCTCATGATATTTGAGACATTCATGAGTAAATTAGCTACCTAATCAAGTTATACATTACATTTTACACAGTTATCATATATATTTTAAAAAAAATGTATATATAAAAATGTATGCCATGGCTATAGCCTATGTTTTTGTCAAGTGACAGGAACATTAGCCAGTGCAGCTTGATAGTTATATTGCATCAATTATGGAAATACTGCATGTTGCTATTTTACCATTATGCATAGTAATTTTGGAAACGTTTGGAAAGACGCATCTGATACAGTGAGATACCTACACCTAATGATCTGCCGTAATTTGTTTACTTTTTTTTACTGTTATATAAGCTACAATTGACAATTAACTTTACTTGTCTATTATGTAACTTATTAGCTACGTTACTTATATATAAAAAGTTATTGAATTTCGAGACTAAAATGTTACAAAACCTTTATTTGAAATAAAAAGTGGCGTAGAACACTTTTGTTCTACGTTATTCCTTTGCTGTGCACACAAATGGAACGCCACGCGTAGAAGTTATTTGTGGAAAATCACGCCAGTCTGTTTGAGAGAGAGGGAGACAGAGAGAATTGTTTCTCTTCGGTTTCCTTGTATGTTCTTCGGGAGGGATTCCGACAAACTTGTCCAACCACCTCGTATTACCCCAATAAAGCCTTCAAATGTCATTTGTAACTGAGATCCACATCTCCCCGTCCCGTAACACGGGCAACGTCTCTGCATCTCCACCACGGCTACGGCAGAGATGCACAGCACAGGCCGTGGCAGTATCGCTAGCTAACGCAAAGGAAAACGCTCATAAGATAAGGAAGTAATTATGCAAATGTATTTGCATTGTTTTCCGATGCTATATCAGGAACAGGGAGCTACATTGTTTTTGTTCCTTTGTTCAACTTGCGTTTGCAACTCCCCACGGCTTCGACTGCAAAGACCCCATCCACCCCATCCACCCCCTGCGATTTTAGAAAAAAGCAATTGTTTGTCTTCTGTAACTTGTAAGGGGCAGTCGAGGCTTCCCAGCTGTGTCCATTATGAAACACCTGAAGATAATGCACAGACCGTTTATAACTAAATGAAAAAGTCGATTAGATTCCCCCTCTAATTGAGCGACTGTGACTAGTCTGGCGCGGTCAGCAAACTTTTACTGAGGTTATCTGGTGCAGGGGAGGAGAGTATTTCCTTACCTGGTCAAGTGAGAGTATTTAAATCACAGATCTGAAATCGTATGCTCGCACTATCATCTCCCGTTATTAAAACGTCACAGTGAGGCGTTCCTTGTGATGACATCATTTCCCGAATTAATGTACGATTCATGGGTTTAGTCAGTCTCGAGTCCCGGTTAATATCAGCCGTCTTTCGTTGGTGCATCCTTCTTGCACCGTAGAGGCTAGATGTTGTTTTTTCGATTTTACAGTGCGCGTGACTGAACCGTAACCTTAACCTAACCCTAACCGGAACCGTCAGTTAGGATGCTGGATTTAGCGCATTTGACGTTACGCGTACTTGGCATCTCTGTCCTCTGGAGGAGCATCTAGCCTCTACCCTTGTCGCACCCTCCCTGTGGTCAGGGGGTCAAAGGTCAGGGTTCCGGGGTCGCCTGTTATGGTGGGAAAATCAGTTTAGCGGATGGGCTCCATGCTGCCTCTCACTGCCGGGCAGCTGGCCCGCATCCTGGTGGAGCCCTTCAGGAAGGACGCAGGATCGATTCCCCTCCCCGCCCATCACAGGAAAGCTGTGCCTGTATCACATCCCCCCACTACCTCTCTCCTTTTCAGTGCTACTTTCTCCCTTACCCATTATTTCTATTCCTCCCAGGTCTCCTTTACAGGTCTCTGTCCTCTCTCTGTATCTCCTTCTCTCCCAACCGGACACTCTCTTTCCCCTTGGTTGTCCTCTCTCTCTCTCTCACATTATCTCTCCCTTTCATTCTCTCTGTTTATCTCTCTCAGTTCAGTTCAGTTAAATTCACTATGCTTTATTGACATGATATATTTTAATATATTGCCCAAGCTTTACAGAAACAAACATTGAATGCAATAAACTACAGAACAGTAGTACAGACACATCAAATGTGAAATCAATGTGCACAAAAAAGTAGGCAGTAAAGACTGAATAAAATTGACTAAGAATAGATCCGTGAAGTAATATTAAATGACTTCGGCTGCCAGGGAGTTTTTACTGCCGTCTCGCTAGTTTCTAACTCTCTCTTTCCCTCTCTCTTTTTCTCTCTGTCAGCTGGGGCAAGTGTTTGAATGCTGGTTTAGGGGGCCAATCGCGTGTAGCATGTGGGTGTCTGATGGGCGTGCGGTGTTGGCCTCAGCTGAGATGGGTGGGATGGAGTCTCGATTTCCCCCGAGGTGCGGAAGTGGGGGAGGTGACTAACGGGGGGGGGTACACCATTCTATGTGGGCCTCTCCAGCCCCCACCCCTCTCTCCCCATCCCGCAGAGCAGAGCCCCCCACGCAATCGATGGGAGTTACCGGTGAGTTTCGGGGAGGGGTGGAGAAGCAGAGGGGTATTGATTCTGCTTTTAAAGCACTCCCCCTCTCCTCTTCCACAGCCCTGAATCTGATGCTGGTTTCTGTCTGCGGCACAGATCGAGGCACGGTTAATCTCTCCTTGGCTCATGGGGCGGTCGAGAGTGTCTGCAGTTACATCACGACCCGCTCGCATGCCCAAACAGACCAGCGCAGTGGTGCTCGGTTATGTGCGGAAGATGTTGACAGATCCGGCGTTATGTACAGTGTGCTGAGTGGGAGGGAGGTCTGTAGGAGATGAATTTTGTAATCCCGCGGGAATGGAACTCTTGGAGAAGGGCGGGCTATCCGATGGGCTGTGTGTGACCCTGTGGCTCCTCCCTGTGTTCGGTAGGTGTGGTCATTTTTGAGATGCGGCGATTCGCGTAACCAGCGCGTCACGATCCCTCAGGACCCCGAATCATTACGTCACTATCCCCTCGCACCCCAAATCGGGGGTGTGGGTGGGAGGAGGGAGGATAAAACTCCTGTGCGTGTGCAGGTCTGTAACCGTGTGTTCGCGTGTGTTTAGAAGCATGTTTATAAGCGCGTGTTTGTATGCGAGTGTTTGTAAGCGTGTGTTTTTTCACGTGCGTTTGTAAGCGTGTGTTTATAAGAGTGTGTTTGGAGCTGCCGGGGTGTGTGAACGCGCAGGGTTGCGGAAGATTGGCGTGTGAGTGGAGATAATTGGCGTTCTCCAGGTGAGGCTCGCCGTCCCGTCTCCTCGGCGGTAGTACTTTAGCTTGGCCAGTGGCCATTGTGGCGAGACGGGATCCCTGTTGGTGTGTGGTCAGCTGGGTGTGTTTTCTGTTGTCTGCCCAGCCCCCACCTCCGTCTTTCTTCCTGGTGGTCCCCAGGGCACAGTCTGTGAGCTCTGGACGCTTCCGCATTGAAATGCATGTGGGCTGTCGTAAAACTCTCAAACGGCTTCTACTCCAGACACATCCTGAGCCGCTTTCTTTTGAAGCAGAGAAAAAAAGGGTTGGGTGGGTGGTTGAAAAAGGGGGGCTGCTACGTTCTCCCCCACTCCCCGGCAGTATCCCTGACAACCAGAGGTCCCCCGCTTGAGACTGCTGACCTGGGGGATTGAGGGGTGACCACACGGGGGTTGGGGCGGGGGAGTGGTGCGAGGCTTTTCAGGCCATGAAGGCGGAGCAGCTAATGGCTAAAGGCTAACAGCTGACCCAGGCCGGCCTGTCTCAGCTTGATTGACAGGACTAGGAAGTTGGAACATTTAAAAACATGTTATTTTAATTATGTAGATGAATAGATTCTGTATTACCCAATATTAACTTTATTGGCACAAAGTAGATAAAAATGTGTCTAATGTGTGTAATTATGTAGCATGTCTAACAGCCACTCCAAGCTGCTGATTGGTCTGCTGCACACTCTGTTGTTAGTGGCCAATATGACCATAGACCATAACAATAAGGATTGGGGGGTGCGCGACTGAAGCATGACAAGCAGCGGAGTTTCCCACAGACCCCCTCCCCCACCCCCACCCCCGCAGTCACCACGGAACTTTGTTGTCCCCACTATGTGATCAGCCATCTTGGTTCAATTTCTGTCACATCGCTTGCCGAATTCTTCCAAGAGATCCGATACCAGCATGGTTTTCTTTGTTGTTCAGAACTTAATTGATCAATTGAAGCAGTTGATTGCTCAGTTAACTCACCTCACCTGGTTTCTTGGGTCTTTGTACTAAGGTGTACAGACAGTGATCACCGCAGTCTTAATTCCTTGGCCTTGACCACTCTAAAACTGGGGAACTCGTTTCACATGAACTTCAAATTGGGAGCTGGGTGAGAGTCAGCGTTGTGGTCGTGGTAATTACAGCGCCCAATTACAGCGCAAAATTTGCGGCTTTCTGTCTCCCTTTCTGCATGGCCACCCCCGCTGGTACAGCTCAGTGGTGCATTCCTTGGCCTTGACCACTCTGAAACTGGGGAGCTCAGTGTCTCCTGTTTGCCCCCCGTTCCTCTGCATCATTGTAACTGGCACATTTTTTGGGGGGGAAGGGAGTACACCCCTTTTGTCATGATGAGAGCCTTTTCCTCGGCATGCCACAGAGCTGCTGTTCCTTTCCCAGCTCGATCAATGGATTGATTGATTGACTAGTTAGGTCTGGGTGTTTGCAAGTACCTCGTGATATGATTTGTATCATGATACACAGGTCACAATCCAGTCATCGCCATTCATCCTGGTTTCTCAATTGAATCGCGATAACAACAGACTTGCAATTCAATACCTCAGATAATACACTTCAATGACAACATTTTATGAAAAACCCATTAACACCACATAATAAAAAGCATGAGCCAATTTGAAATGACTTTCTATTCCTTTTTATATTGAGCCTTGAGAAATGGAATGGAATGGAAGGATCTTCTGCCCCTTCAGGTTCAACAGTTTAAGTAAACACACACAGACTGAACAACAGTGTGTCATTATGTAATCGTAATAGAACACCATACATAAAATGTCAACCACTGTAATGTTATTGTAGTTCACATATCACAGGCATATAAACAAAACGTGGGGTCAGAGTATTGAAACAACATCTTGAAAGACAGAATCGAACTGAATCGATGTGTCAGCACAGCCCTACTCTTAGTGCTGCTCTGACATGGAACCACATCACTGCCCCCAACCCCCCAACACTTTGAGCTCCAGGTCAGCTCAAACTCATCAGGACTGCCTGAGATTAAGCCCTGTGGTCTCTGTACACTGATCCCAGTACAGCTGCACACTGATCTCAGTACAGAGAGGCCATTCTGCACACTGATCCCAGTAGAGCCTCTGGACAGCAGATGGCCGGCCGTGGACGAAGACCCTGCATAAGAGAGAGCAGCTCAAGCGGGCAGCTAACCCCCCTCTTCATATCGTACCCTGCTCTGCGTCCCACAGAACTCGACAAACCCCCCCCCACAGCTTATCCCGTCAGGGAAAGTCTCCGGGCACACTCTGTGTTAATCAGGCCGCTGCCCCACCTCGCTGGATTAC